>WNWK01001282.1:0-177500 GCA_009830355.1 Cherax destructor | reverse complement strand
AAACTCCACCCGTTCCGTGGTTTATCTGCTGCAATGTTCCTCAATTCTTATGTTCTTACGTTCTTAACAGAGAGGCGAGGGTCAGCAACAGAGGGGCGAGTGCCAACAACAGAGAGGCGAGGGATAACAACAGTTAGTGAGTATTGTAAGAACAATATCAAAGCCAACGTAAAGAAAAAGAGGAGTGACGAGATTTTGAAAAAAATTCAACTAGAAAAAATTATGAAAACAAATATATTTGAATGATAGATTAAAACACAAGCGTTGAGGCGAGAGGAAGTAGAAAGACAGTGAATGAGAGAAAGGATAATAAAAACGAAAAGGTAAGTAATGAATAGACAGGGAAATTAGTGATGAGAATATGTAATTAGATCCAGATTGCGTACTAGCAATAATTGTGAAGAAAAACGAGACACGTCGCTCTTTATTGGGACAACGATCCGCTCTGTGGAGAGCTTAATAAAGTCATTAAAAAGCAGTATTCTTATAAAGCTCTACACAGAGCAAAAAGTTGCCTCCCAAACTCCCCTCCCCCTCCCCCTCCCCTCCCCCTCCCCCTCCCCCGAAAAACTTGTTCAATTCATCTTATGCTCACATAAAAAAAACAGTCAGATATCGGATTGTTTCTTTGAAGCGATAACCTCTACTGGAGCATTCAGCACAACGATATATATATATATATATATATATATATATATATCACTGGTGTTATATTCTGATGAGTTAAAGACCTATCGTCTTCTGTTTCTCAGTATAATTCAGTCATAAGAATCGAGAATTGGTAAAATCACGAGTGGCCAAAAGTCTTGCCAATAAAATGCGACAAAAGTATTGAGTCTTATAACAGCACAAAGACTGACTGAGACTCGATTATCTGTTCGTTACTCGCGAGACAAACAACACTCTTACAGACAGCCTTCTAGCACGACGAGATGTTAGAGGGTAACTAATGACTGTTTGCTGGTGAATTAACTAGTGATGACAGACTAGTCAAGTAACTAGTGAGGACACAGAGCAGTTGTGTAACTAGTTATGACACAGACCAGGTGAGTAGTGATGACGCAGATCATGTGAATTAACTAGTGATGACAGAGATTAGTCAAGTAACCAGTGTTGACACAGATCAGGTGTATAACTAGTGATGGCACAAACAAGGTGTGTAACTAGTGATGACGCAGACCAGGTGAGTAGTGATGACGCAAATCTGGCCAAGGGCTGACGCATACGAAGAGAGGAACTTCCCCGTGTTTAAGTTTAACTCCACGTCAAGCACTCAGAATCCGGGAATATCCCTTGAATCATCAGTGCCTGCTCAAAACCGTCTCATTATTTAAGGCTCTATTTTTTTCTCATTATTCTTCTGTCAGTCGTAAATATCTCAATCTTGAATAACTAAAGTGTAATTCACCCTTGTCAGTGCTCAATAATTACGCACGTGGAGACAGAAACTCAGAAGATAAATTTATCTGTTTGTTTCGACCCCCTTCCGGGATTCTCTTCAGCACCTGAAGAGGATCTCAGAAGGGGGGTCGAAATACACAGATCAATTTATTTCCTGACTTTCTTTTCCCACTTGGGTTACTATTGAGCATCTCATTCTTAGATACAAATGTTGATGGGCAATCCTTTCTCTATTTTGTGGCATAATTAGTATATAACGTTTTGCTGGTGAGACAGCGAATAAGCCATCAAGGAAAATGCATAGCGAAAGAGTGAAGGATTTTGATGATAAATATGGTAAGGCTGAGAACATTAGTTTGTTCTCACCAAGTATTTAACAACAAATTTGTGTGTGTGTGTGTGTGTGTGTGTGAGTGAGAGAGAGAGAGAGAGAGAGAGAGAGAGAGAGAGAGAGAGAGAGAGAGAGAGAGAGAGAGAGAGAGAGAGAGAGAGAGAGAGAGAGAGAGAGAGAGAGAGAGAGAGAGAGAGAGAGGGGAGAACATGCCAAATTTATACACCTAAACATTGATACCTTCTTTCCCTATCTGAAATATAATATTAATTATAGGTATCCAGTCAAAAATAATATCATCAAAAGCTACGTCAGCGTAATACCACGGCGAACATTAGAATCAAAAGTAATTTGTATTTGCTTTCGTATGTTGCTTCTGGGAAACGAGTGTAGTTAACTAAAAATAGGAACGCATCTTAAATGGACGTGAGTGGATAAAACTCTCTGGCCTCCTTACTTAATTAAAACCGGTAAAAATAGTTGTCTGTTTAGCTTAATCTTTGACGAGAGATGGGAAACCTTGACGTGTGGATGGGGGGGGGGGGGAAGAAGTAATGAAGAGCGTAAGACATAGATGGTCATAGAAGATTTCTGGATCTTAGGAATTAAGCATTTAAATAAATTACTATTAATTTATGTATATATATTCTTCAAAAAATAGTAAAATTTACATTATGGTTTATTTATCACCACACACAAAGGAGCTGTGACCCGACCTCTGCAACTACATATATAGGTAGTAAGGGAGGATAATATAATAATGTGCATTGTATATATTAACTCAGAAGGTTTAGACTTTTTATCCAGAGACCGCTTTATTGATTCGTAACATCGTAATAACGTAATTGCATATAACTCACTGAACGGAGTGGGAGTCGAACCCACAGTTAGCCAGTCCTAAAACTAGCAGACCAAAGCGTTATCCACAGTACCATGACGACATACTAAGATTCTTACAAACTGTTGCCTTTGGCTAACTATAAAGAGGGTGAAAGTAATATCGTATGACTAGTATTGCAGAGGGGAAAGTCAATTGACTGCGAGTGGGAGATAAGGTGGATGGGAGGGGACTTAAGCATCAGCAACGGACTTAGGACAGGAGGACTTAAGCATCAGCAACGGACTTAGGACAGGAGGACTTAAGCATCAGCAACGGACTTAGAACAGGAGGACTTAAGCATCAGCAACGGACTTAGGAAAGGAACTTGGAACTGGATACGTATGAACTTTATGCCAGAATGATCATATACAGTATAACAAATTGATTGAAAAGTAATACCATGATATATGTAGATAGAAGAATCACCATATCAATAAGCATAGTATAATTCATAATACAAATTATGTTCATTTAATATATATGAGTCGGGAAAAAATAAACGAAAAAACTAAAGAAACACATCCTCACGACAGAGAAGGAACGGAAGCTGAACCAGACAGGTAAAATCTTGAACAATAAAAAGAAAATTGTCACAAATGGAGACATAAATCCCAAAATATGCAAATTCTTCGTCATGAAATTATGCAAATGTTGAAACACAGAGAAAATCAAAAGCAAAGAAATGCCGAGATTCACACAGCACATGATTTAGATTTTGTCACTGAAGTGGCTGGTTTATTGAGCTCCTACATCCATCTCGTGGAAGCTAGCGTAATAAGCATATGGATACGCAAAAAAAAAAAAAAGGCCTAGGAACTAGTGCACTAAAGGGTTAACGGTGGTACATATGGATTTTTATTTAAAACTGACTAATCTTTAGCAAGTAAATTTAGAATATTTGCTTAATATGTCTGGGATCTTAATTCCATTTATAAGATACCTTGACGTATCACATATGGTATCATAGTGTTTATCTATGATACCACATATTTATCTATCAGCGTTCTTCTCTGTATTGGACTGAAGAAGTCACTGGCTGGCGAAACGTTTCCTCAATAAAGATCCCCAAATATTTTACAAGTGTCTCATTCTTCAACTTGTCTCTTGAAGAATGTTAATAACCATTTACGTCACAGGTAAGAAGTGATGGAAATCAAATGACTGGTAAAGATTACTTGTGACTGTTTAACTACATTATTAATACAAGGTATAATAAAAAAACATAAAATACATGCAAATAAATACAGGAAACTAAAAAATTCTCAAACTAACTTCAATATGAGGCAACATTTAACTTTGACCATTAAACTGTGGTAAATGTAAAGAAGTAAATGGTTCTTGCCAGTCGCTTCTGCGAAGAGAGACTTACAAACTTTTAATTAACTCACCGATAACTTGTCGATCATTAATTTCCTGCCTAGACGCCCCAGATGCTCTTTACATCCGCTTTTCTTCGCCCTCTTACTTTATTACTTTAAGTGACTGTATATCGCCTAAAGAATATATCTTTCTCTTAATGTTAGCGTGACAGTTAGCGACCACGTCACTAGTCAACATAAAGTCGTGAGAAGTCAAACTCTTGAGGGTTAAATTGACCAGTCAGTTATTACTCGCAAATAGTAACGTTAATAGACTGTTAATTCATATCATAAATAAGAAGGTTAATAGACTGTTAACTCATATATTCAAGCTGAAACGGCCTTGTGATTTGGCGTAATCCGCGTAAAGACGCGAAATTATTTATAAATATTTACCTCAAACTAGCAGCGGATTCGAACCCAGAATCTCACCCCTCTGTCTCGGCACTGTCTTACTCTAACGCTTAAGACCACACGGCTACAGATAAATCATAATTTGGAGCGGCCAGGACAGGCTAGAATATGTTTCCCAAAGCCAGATACAGATACCTTCATTCTTATCCAGAACTTCATCCTCCACCTAGGTAATAATAATAATAATAATAATTAATAATAATAATAATAATAATAAATAATAATAATCTATATTTCTACAAGTACATGATACAGCTGATACCAGTGACTTACTACAGAGAAAGCCCTTGTTTATGCAGAGCATTTCGGGCAACTTAGGCTAAACTTGTCCCCCAGGATGCGACCCCCACCAGTCGGCTAACATCTAGGTACCTACTTGCTGCTAGGTGAACAGGGACAACAAGCGTAAGGAAATACGCCTAGTGTTTTCACCCGTAACGGGGATCGAACCAAGGACACTCAATGTGTGAGCTGAGTGCGGTACCAACCAATCTACGGGACACAGTAAGGTGGTAGTGGGTTATGCTCTCTCTCACTCTCTCTATTTACACAATGGTTTTATTTACAATCCTGCTTCAGCTCATTTGAAAGCCATTTTATGGTAATGAAATATTCAAATAAGGTACAGAATAAAGTTGGGGCTAGCTGTGGACCAGCGATTTCATTCGGTCATCTGACTTTATTTCATCGATCTTATGCTGTACGAACATGTTCCATACTCGAGTCATTCTAGAAATAAATGATCTCAGATTAAGTGATGTTCTTGAGAAGAATACAACCAAAGCCTAGATGCTGTTTTCTGCCTGCCCGTCTTGTTGTGTACATGCAATCTTCTCGCTGTCTGCGAAGTGGAGCCAAGTGTGGTGGTACCTTGAGAAAATTGACCTTGTATATAACGGTAAGACTCCCTCTCTCTCTCTCTATCTCTCTCTATCGCTCTCTCTCTCTCCCCAATTTCCTCTCTCATCTTTCTCTAAACACCGCCCAGGTCCTCCAAATGCATTATAAACATTGCGTTAAACAGAATTCTGTTGAACACAAAATTTATATGCATTGAATAATTTTAAATAAATTACCTTTACTTTAAAATATGACTATTCATTTCCATAAAAGTAAAAAGCAGCTCAAAATACTCTGTGCTTTAAAAAAATAAGTAGGTAGAAGATACTATGAAACCCTTCACCTTCAACTTGCTAGAATTGCTAACCCTATATTCAGCAGTAACATGAAATTCGCTAATAGAAATATTTAAACTTTAAAAGTACAAAACTGGCGGCTTGTGGCTCCATGGTAGCAACTTAGGCTCTCAACCAAATTATTCAGGTTTAATCTTCCTCTCTCCTATTCACCTAGTTGTAAATAGGTAAACAAAAAGTCAAATGAGGAAAACCAAATCAATCTCGTCAAATAAATTGTAACAATGTATGAATCTGTGAATTTTTGTCATCTTTGTAGTTTTTTATTTATTTTTTGCTGCGTCAGAATTAGACAATTTTCTTGTTTAAAAATTGGATAACTTAGATATATCAGTGTTGGATTATATAGCTTCCTCATTATAATCTGTTACTTCGGTAGTGAATTATTTTATTACGTTAGTGAAGGATTAATCTGTCGTAACAGTTTCCTCAAATCCTTTCAGAAATATTACAGTGACCACACTCCAACCACACGTCATTTCACAAAGCTCACGTCTTTCTTCTCACCTCTACCTAACATGCTCACACATCACTGCTGGATGCTCAGGATTCTACCTCTCAAATCCACTCCTTTATGGCCATCCACCTTAGATTTATACACACTCTTGCTAAACCTATCTTGCTCATTCCTCTCTGAATAACCAAACTATCTTGCTCATTCCTCTCTGAATAACCAAACTATCTTGCTCATTCCTCTCTGAATAACCAAACTATCTTGCTCATTCCTCTCTGAATAACCAAACTATCTTGCTCATTCCTCTCTGAATAACCAAACTATCTTGCTCATTCCTCTCTGAATAACCAAACTATCTTGCTCATTCCTCTCTGAATAACCAAACTATCTCGACAACTACTCCCTGAATTCCACTTTCCTTTTTACCACACTGTCTTCCGGTTTCTTCCTTACTTATTCTGCATACCATTTACAACAAACACTGATCCCAGAAACTAAATTTCTAGTGCCACCACCCTACTCCTTGCAGCCTCAAATGATCAACTTAACAACTTACCTCCACCTGTAGAAGCACTAAACAATAGTAAGCAAATCATCGAGACCTGACATGATATTATTAGGTATCCCCGAATCGTTTTTGGTTTGTTCGTAATTCGAGAAGGCCTCATTCAATCGGCTTTAAAATTTCAGTGCTTGTCAACGGTCACCAAATCCAGATTGTTGAAACAATAGGCATGTGTAAGTACCTGTTACGAACAGGGCCTATAGACCACTTTAATATAGTGCTTCACGTAACAAACTTATATAAAAAGAACAGGCTTATCTCGTCTAGAGGTACATACACAGGGTTCACTTATTGAGGAAAAGGAATCTTTATAGTTTTCTGTTTGTTTTATTGACTGTATTAATAATCACTTAAGGTTTCAATCATGAATTAAATCATTCAATCTGTAAAACAGAACTTCTCATATCATAATCACTATGAGTAAAAACATATACTATCATTAGCCTTATTATTACATCACTAATGCGCTAAATATTTACAACCAGCTCTAGACATAGAGTTTCTAGACTCAATCACAATGAGTCAATATATATATATATATATATATATATATATATATATATATATATATATATATATATATATATATATATATATATATATATATATATATATATATATATACATACACAGGCGTTTTACAAGCTTAAACGCCACACTGACGCAAATAACAGAGTTCTTCCTCTGGGACCATTCTACAATAATCCCTTTTCTACATCAGATTCTATAAACGGAGTAACACTTAGACTCATTCACTTATTTTCCTCAAGAGTTTCTCAATCGCCTTCTCAGACCGAAATATACCCTAGCAAAGGGTTTCCAAAATTCCTGGTAACTTCTGGGGAAGTGCAGACTTCAACTCGGACTGAGCAGGGGTTGAGTAGCTCAAATTGTTCCCTCGTGCTTAACCATGCGGCACCAGCAGTTTTTGGAACAATTATACATCCTACCTATGTACAAAGCTAAACAATTTATGGCCAGATAATATTATAAAGCCGAGTATATTCATTTTAGCTATTAATGAAGATACTCCTTAACATAATATTAAGTGAAAAAGCCAAAATAACACGTGTAAATATATCGTCTCTTTCTTAAAATGAGCAAAGGGCGTAACATTACCCAGTGACCAACATTGTTGAATCCACTCTCAACATACTGGAATAACTCTGATTCTAATTCTGCCGTTTGTTGTACAGAATAATGTGGATATAGATAGAGAGCAGCCTAGTATGTGCACATGATACAGCTCCTGAGTTCGAAATGACCTAATTTAGCCCTCGGCCGCTCATGCCCAATAGCTATACGACACATGTTTGAGTGCTGCATGTACAAACATAGCAGTTAACAGTAAACTAATACAAAAGGAGCCTAGTACTACATTACTGATTCAGTACGATACATATACATATACAGACATATATATATATTTTATATTTTGCCGCATTAGATTTTTATGACACCTTGCACTATTCCTTTTGCACACATTGAGGTAGAAGAGGCTGAGTTTATATGATACTGGGATACATTTCTCGCATCCCACGGCATCCTATATAATTCTAATATTTGTTATTAACACATCGGCTGTTTCCCCACCAAGGCAGAGTGACCCAAAAAGAACACGTTCATCATCATTCAGTTCATCACTGTCTTGCGAGACGGGCGTGATTACACTACAAATAAAAAACTACAACATGTCAACACTCCTCCTTCAGAGAGCAGGTGATGTGATTTTCACCTCTAGGACTCAAGTCCGGCTAACCGTTTTCCCTGAATCCCTTCATAATTGTTACTTTGCTCACACTCAAACAGCATATCAAGTCATAAAAAATCATTCGTCTCCACTCGCTCCTATTTAACACGCTCATGCATGCTTTCTGGAAGTCCAAGCCCCTTGCACACAAAACATCCTTTACTCCCTCCCCCTAGGACGACTTACCCAGCATTCCTTCCACTACAGATTTATATGCCCTCCAAGTCATTCTATTTTGTTCCATCCTCTCTAAATGTCCAAACCTCCTCAACAACCTTTCCTCTGCCTTCCTAATCTCCAAGCTACGGATTCTCTGCATTATGTTCACACCGCACATTGCCCTCAGACACGACATCTCCTCTGCCTCCAGTCTTCTCCTTGTTGCAACATTCACTACTCATGGTTTACACCCATATAAGAAAGCTGGTACCACTATATTCTTATATATTCCCCTCTTTGCTTCCATGAATAATGTTCTTTGTCTCCACAGACTCCTCAGTGCTCCACTCACCTTTTTTCCTCGTCATTTCTATGATTCACCTCGTCCTTCACAGACTCATCTGATGACAAATCCACTTCCAAATATCTGAATACATTCGCTTCTTCCATACTCCCACTCCCCCTCTCCAATCTGATATCCATTTTTTCATTACCTAATCACCTTCCTCTTTCCTACGTTCACTTTTAATTTCCTTCTTTTACATAACCTTCCAAACTCGTTCACCAACCTCTGCAACATCTCTTCAGAATCTCCCAAAAGCACAGTGTTAACAGCAAAAAGCAACTGTGATAACTCCCACTTTGTGTTAGATTCTTTATCTCTTAATCTCACACTTCTTGCTAACACCCTAGATTTACTTCTCATACAACCCCATATATAAATATATTGAACAACCATGGTGACATTACGTATCCCTGTCTAAATCCTACTTTTACTGGGAAATAATTCTAATTATTATTA
Organism: Cherax destructor; assembly: GCA_009830355.1. NCBI lineage: Eukaryota > Metazoa > Arthropoda > Malacostraca > Decapoda > Parastacidae > Cherax > Cherax destructor. The sequence goes on along the minus strand of WNWK01001282.1, from coordinate 168,190 downwards.
TTTTTATTATTATTATTGTTGTTGTTGTTATCATCATTGTTATATTATTTGTAGTAGTAGTTTAGTTAAGGGAGGCAAATCAATAGGGTTCATAAAGCACCTTGGGAATGGGAGGTAATCAGTTCAGATAAGACGAAGGGGAGAATAACGTGAATAAAGAACTCTTTCCCTTCATCACCGCACCCCTCCCGAAGGACCTTGTGTGGAAAAAAAGAAAATCTTTGTTCTGTATCTAGCAAATTATTATATAATGCAAAATTTTATGCAATCTATTTTTGATTACATATACGTTTATTTCCTTATGATTATAATCAATTATAGAAAATCGGAGTTGACACTGTTCAAATATGGTTCTATATAATACTTATATAAATACTAATTATAAGTATTAATTTTAAATATTAACAATCTTATTCTCATAGATTATAGGTTATCAGTATCGACAATAGTTATAGATAATGATTGTACATACAAATATAATGTTATTTGGGTTCAAAGTCTATGGACAAATGAGGGTCATTAAGACTGTATGTCACCTGTTCGTCACTATGGAAGATATATTAATTTCAGGTATGGGCTTATTGGGTTTAATGTCAGCTCTAAGCATATATAAATTAAGGTATATATCCTTCCATGTTTACATTCACTGTTACTCTCAGTGCACACATATCAAGAGAGAGATATACCCATCAGAATATTCACAAACTTTAGTAGAAATGTTTGGTATTCTTCACATATAATTATTATTGATGATTCTGAATAAGATTATATTTATTTAATACAATTTCTTTGACGTTATAGACAATCAATAACAATTATATGTCGAGCATATAACTTCTTTTTTGTTTATAGGTAATTAGTTCAGATGCTGATCATCAGAGCTTAAGAACTTACCCAATTAATTATAATTGGACGATTTCTTATACCTGTAATGACGAGCAGGGTAAACGACTTATCAGATCGCCATTCTTTTTACCATATTAACAAAGAGTGTGAATTCTTTTTTTAATATAATGGTTTCATTAAATTTGCATTACAAATTTCGGTATGCCAAGTTAAAGTGATCTACTCTTCGCCATTTCTCGCTCTTAGTGAATGGGGAGAACCATCACTAGCCCTTACAGTATTCCTGGAGGGTCTGTGATCGTAGGAGTCCTCTCTGTTTCTGGCTGACTCAGATTTCCGAGAAACTGGAGCAATTTGTTGTTCCTCTCGTGTTACTGGCTGAAATTTTTCTCTCCGACATTTCTTCACGTCTTATTTGTCTATCGAACTGACCGATTTTCTTTCACAATGTATTGCACACGCTTCACTCTTGTTTCCACTTTAATTAATGTTTTACAGAGTTAACTAGAATCCAGAGGGCTGGGATTGGATGTGGACTGAATGACAACAGTCTGTAAGCCAAACGAAGCCTTGCTGATTGACTGGTTGTAGAGAGATCCTTGACTGACTGATTGTTAGTTAGCTTACTAATACAAGGACAATGTGAAGACTGCAGAAGTATATACAAAAGACGAGATAGAAGCACAGGCAGGAAAATTTCAGCTTATATAATGGCATCTCATGAGGGAGGTGCAGCAGATGTAGGCATTGTCACTAGTAGGCGGGATTCTCCAGTGAAAGTAGGTCATATCAAAGGGATGGGTCAGGCGTAGGCAAGTAGCAATGGGTTCAAGACAGAAAGTTTTAGGCTCAGAAAGGATATAGGAAATCATTGGTTTGGTAATAGAGTTGTAGATGAATGGAACAAACACCCGAGTAGAGTCATTGAAGCTAAAATCTAGTGTAGCTTTAAAAATAGGCTAGACAAGTACATAAGTGGGTTTGAGTGGGTGTGAGTTGGACCTGCCTAGCATGAGCCAGCAGGCCTACTGTAGTAGTACTCCTTTTTTCTTATGTTCTACCTAGATTACCTTTTGTTTCGCATAGTTTTGTATAAACTCGACTCCCATAATTAATCTAATTCCATTACTTCTGGCAGCAACACTAACACTCTTTTAATTTTTTATACGAAAACGTTAAAATTATGTGGATAATTTAGTACAAACTGTAGCAGATTCTCAAGCCTCTGTCCGCTAAGCACTTCCCAGTCTCTCATAGTCACTTCCCGGTCCCCCTTAGTCACTTCCCGGTCTCCCTTAGTCACTTCCCGGTCTCTCTTAGTCACTTCCCGGTCTCTCATAGTCACTTCCCGGTCTCCCTTAGTCACTTCCCGGTCTCCCTTAGTCACTTCCCGGTCTCTCTTAGTCACTTCCAGGTCTCTCATAGTCACTTCCCGGTCTCCCTTAGTCACTTCCCGGTCTCCCTTAGTCACTTCCCGGTCTCCCTTAGACACTTCCCGGTCTCTCTTAGTCACTTCCCGGTCTCTCTTAGTTATTTCCCGGTCTCTCTTAGCTATTTCCCGGTCTCTCTTAGTTACTTCCCGGTCTCTCTTAGTTATTTCCCGGTCTCTCATAGTCACTTCCCGGTCTCTTTTAGTTATTTCCCGGTCTCTCATAGTCACTTCCCGGTCTCTCTTAGTTATTTCCCGGTCTCTCTCTTAGTTATTTCCCGGTCTCTCTTAGTCACTTCCCGGTCTCTCTTAGCTATTTCCCGGTCTCTCTTAGTCACTTCCCGGTCTCTCTTAGTTATTTCCCGGTCTCTCATAGTCACTTCCCGGTCTCTCTTAGTTATTTCCCGGTCTCTCTTAGTTATTTCCCGGTCTCTCTTAGTCACTTCCCGGTCTCTCTTAGTCACTTCCCAACAAAAAAAATGAGAAACGAGTCAACCTGAAAATGATCTCGATCTTTACCAAAAGTTTCCCCTGAGACTAATGAAACTCCCCTCGTCAAACACTAATCAGTTTTTACCTTGCAAAATAAGTTTCCCCAGACCAATTGATTGTGAATGCATTTCAGTTTTTGTCGTGGCTCCTAAATCAGAAACTCATTTGGCCTTAGGTGTTTTGATCATTGCTTCGCTTTCCATTTAATTTATGGAATCCCATGAAGATGGACCTTATTGATGGACCTTATTGATGGACCTTATTGATGGACCTTACTGATCCACAAGTGGCTCATATTGACTATAATTTTCATCACAACTCGTCCTTTCTACCTCAACAGTTTCAGGGAAAGAATCAACGAAGCTCAACCGACGATACTGTTTACCAATAAAAAGAGAAGATCTCCCACCTTGTTTGGATACATTAATAATAAAATAACACTTCGAAGTAAAGTTTAACAGAATAGCGAAGGATTCCGATTTAAAATGGCAGACACTTTTATTCCAACAGAGTGAAAGGACAGAAGGATGTGTATTATTAAGACTTTTCATTAAAGGCAAATCACTGACTCTATTTTTACTTTAAATACCACACATATTTTTGTGTCAGTGAGTGCAAGAAGAAAATAGTGAAGATCGCCTTCAACATTAAAACTTTTTCAAAATAACATCAAGTTCTTCCAAACAGGATAGTGAGCACCGTCCAAGGCTGACATCAAGTTTGATTATATGTCATCAAGGACAATCAACAACCTCCATTATCACTGCATCTATACAAAATTGAGGTAGTGTAAAACCATACTCTTTTCAGAGCAACAAATCAGTCACACACACACACACACACACACTGGAGGACAGGAGAGAGGGGGGGGGGGACTTGATAACGACATAAAATATCGAGAGGTAGACAGGATGTTCCAGAGTATTTCTTCAGCCATAGAGTTGTTAGGAAGTGGAAAAGTCTGGAGAATGATGTAGAGGCACGATCCATACATAGCTTTAAGAAGAAGTATGATAAGGCTCATGGAACTGTGAGAGAGTGACCTAGTAGCGACCAGTGAAGAGGTGGGGCCAGGAGCTATGACTCGACCCCTGCAACCACAATTAGGTGAGTACACACACACACACACATACACACACACACATACACACACACACACACATACACACACACACATACACACACACACATATATATATATATATATATATATATATATATATATATATATATATATATATATATATATATATATATATATATATATATATATATATGTATATATGTATGTATGTATGTATGTATATTTCATTTATGTTAATGTAAAAATTAATAATTTTGCACCAAAAGAATCTTAGAGAAAAAAAATTATAACAAACGCAATTTAATTTAACCTAATCCAACTAAACTAAATATATTTTAAATAAGTTTACAGTAATTTAATAATAAACAAACACAATGAATTATATTTTTTTCGTTAGGTTCACAATGATTTTTGCGAAATTATTGCATACACAAATATTCACTTGCCTTATTCGCAACTAGAGCGTTGCTATTTAAGCCAAAATCGCAAGTTTTACCTATTCGGCACGACATATATATACCCACGACATTTTAGCACGCCTTCCAAGAAGCCCACAAAAATTCCCAAAGGCCTTAAGCCACCGAGCCACCAATGCTTTAAATATCAGGTGTCCAGTGCCACTCGACATGTCACTCCTGATGCCAGCACATACGTGGCTATGGAAGCTACATGACTTATTTTCATTCTCCTCCCATTTGGAATACCAGTCTCATGCGCAGTACACATATTAAGGCATCCATGAACAAGTAGTTTTATGCAAATAACAATCCTGCCAGGGATTATCTCACGCCTTTGATAAAGGCTACGAAGTTTACATACAAATTTTAACAAGAAGTCACCAGAGAATTAGCATGTAATAAATTTGTAATGTACTCATATTTCTATTTTTGCATAAATTTTAAGAAACCTCTTATGTATGCTCTCATTTTGTATGCCCATGAATATATAAATAAAAAGGAAGCTTAAAAAATCTTCTTTTTAGAATTTAAAGTGGCTTATACGAAGTTCACGATCAGTCACCCTTTCGACTATCTTGGCAACACTGAAATACTGATCTTGATTAAGACGTTGGGATGAATCTTATCCTCACAGTTTCTTCGAGAATAAGGGTTTTCACAACACAATGAGCTGTGTGAGTGACTGGGATAGGACTGCTGGGCTGACTGCTCATAGGTTTAATTCCCTCATTACTCCTCAAGGGCAGTGTTTGGTGTGAATATTATGCAGGGAATTCGGAGCTCGGAGATTAGGAAGACGTGTGGTGTTAGCAAAAGTATTATTTAGAGGACTGAGGTGGTTTGGGCGTTTAGAGAGAATTGAGCAAAATAGGATGACTAGGAGGGCATGTAAATCTGGAGTGGGAGGAAGGAGGATAGGGGCTGTCCTAGGAACGGCTGGATGCTCAACAAACCTATTCAGTATTCAACAGACCTGAGTGAGTGTGTTAGACAGAACTGACTTGAGGCAAATAATTTTTAAGATCTGACGTGCTGTTAGCCGGATGTTGGAAGTACAGTGTCTGCACTGTGAAGGACGGGTGGGGATGTTACGATTTGGAGGGGCATCTGAACTGTAATATCAGCGCTTCTGGCAAGACAGTGACTGAGTGACAGTGAAAGAGTTTTCTTAGTCGAGTCACCCTGCCTCATTTACCCCTCTCGTAGGTTGGGGGTTCTGCGAGGTAGCATCACTCCCTAATGTAATCACAGTCATATATTATAAAAATATATATACTTTACATATAATTAATTGCTTCAAAAAATTAAAGAAATCAACTATTAATAGACAAGAGGTAATGATAATAAAAATAATATTAATTAATGATTGTATTTTTTTCTAAGAAGTCCTGCATGAAAGTCTGATACCCCGTAATTGTATTTGCTCGAATCAGCCGAGCTCTCAGAAGCTATTAAACTAACAGATATTATCATTACGCCATTATATCAGCACCAGTATGAGAGAGAGAGAGAGAGAGAGAGAGAGAGAGAGAGAGAGAGAGAGAGAGAGAGAGAGAGAGAGAGAGAGAGAGAGAAGAAAAAGAATGAGGGTAAAGCAAAAGTGTAGCTCAACAGGTTATTAGAGATCTGCCACACTAAGGCAAGAAGAAAACCAGTCGAAAAGAATCCTTAAAACCCGACCAATATTAGGAATAATCAGAGACTACTTTAATTCCCGATAAGGCGACCAGCTACAAATGAGGAATTAAAGAGCCGTTGATAAAGAAGCACGAAATTTATAGGCTGACAAGCTAAAGAAAAGGGTATTATTATTATTATTATTATTATTATTATTATTATTATTATTATTATTATTATTATTATTATTATTATTATTATTATTATTATTATTATTATTATTATTAGTTTATTCGTGGATAAGCATTAAACCAATAAGAATCACACAGCGCCTTTGGAATGGCAGGTAATCAGGTCTTAGGAGACGATGAAAAGATTAGCTCTTTGGATCGAAAGAAACAAATATTGAAGAAGAGATATTGAATAGAACTGCACGAGCGACCATCCATGGAAAGTATAAATTACGGACAACCAGGTAACGACCAACATTGTGGATGATAACTTTGATATATGATAACAAAATGCATTATTCATGTGTCGATGCTGATGTGTAGCGCACATTTAGACTGGAAAATACCAATGGAAATGAGATTGCTGATGCGGACTCTAATTGGGAGCACAGTTGCCATTTGTAAGACAATTATCGTACATGTACGATAATTATCTAACATATACGATTCCTTCAGCTATTATCTTACAGTCTGTACGACAATATCAGGTTTAAGATTATTAAAATATTGTATTCATATAAAAGAAGGAAATTAAAAGTGAATTTAGGAAAGAGTAAGGTAAAGAAGAGAACAAAAAATTTAGGTAAAGAAAGATTGGATATCAGGTTGGAGGGTGAGAGTATGGAGGAAGTGAAGGTATTGAGATATTTGGGAGTGGATTTGTCAACTGATGGGTTTATGAAAGATGAGGTGAACCATAGAATTAATGAGAGAGGAAAGGTGAGTAGTGCAGTGAGGAGTCTGTGGAGACAAAGAACGTTATCCATGGAGGCAAAGTGGGGAATGTATGAGAGTATAGTTTTATGAACGCTGTTATATGGGTGTGACGCATGGGTGGTGAATGTTGCAACAAGAAGGCTGGAGGCAGTAATGTCGTGTCTGAGGGCAATGTGTTGTGTGAATATTATGCAGATAATCCATAGCTTGGAAATTAGAAGGCATGGATTACTAAATGTATTATGCAGAAGACTGAACGAATTTGCTTGGACTTCCTCCTCTTTTCTGCACATAATAAACTCCTGCTGATGTCTTGATTGCAACAAGAAAGGCCTAGAGCTATCATTTAACTCCCCCCGTAAATGTTTTGCATCTTGTTATTATATATATATATATATATATATATATATATATATATATATTAGCTTATCTTATCACGTTAAAATATCTAAAAAATAAAAAAATTAGAGATAAAAAATTCAGAGAATCCTTCACCATGAAGACCTGTTGACTTGTTAAAAAGGAGGAAACTGGATTACAGTGAGCCATCAAAGTGTCCTGATGAATCAACCTCCACAAGAGACAATAATAAAAAAGACATCTTTTCGCTCCAGTGACCTCGGTGCTCCTGACAACTCTTCTTTCTACGGTCGTCGACCTGTGCGTACTCCCCAGGTGGAGTGAACCTGACGCAGAGAAGCTATTCAATGCCACTCTGATGATTTTATGTGTGTGTGTGTGTGTGTGTGTGTGTGTGTGATTTGTAATTACATGCCAAGTCCCATCTTATAGTTGTTTTTCACACTTCACTGTAAACTAGTATGTATTACATTTTTATTGTTCCCTCATTTTCATTATTAAAAAAAACAAATAATGGTTTTTAATTAAATAAATATCTATTGTCCGGTGTTGTAATAGATGTTCTTGACATTATACCTGTACTGACTCAGAGCATTATTTCAGGACTATACTCCAGCATTATATATGGACTTTGCCCCTAGCATTACACTTGGACTGTGAGCCCAGCATTATACCTTGACTGTGCCTTCAGCATTGTATCTGGACTGTTCCCCAGTATTATACCTATACCGTACAATCAGCATTTTATGTGGAGTTAGCCCCCAGCATTTCACTTGGACCGTGAGCCCAGCATTATGCCTGGACTATGCCTTTAGCATTATACCTGGACTTAGATTGCGTTCTAGCATTATATCTGTACCGTACACCATTATTGTACCTTCACTATGCCCTATCATTATACCTGGACTGCATTCCAGCATTATTCGTGAACTGCTGTGGAAGTAGGTATGTGCGAAGAGGATACTTTAAATACTTGCCAGAAGTATTTTTCGACCACAAAAATTTCGATTTCGATTTAATGACCCAGTGCTGCCTGCGGCACTGGGTCCTTAAATATTCTTTGGCTTATAATGACTCTGAGTTATTGTATAATAATAATGTATGAATATACTTAGATACATTATGTCATCCAAACTTCTCTTGCCTCATTCCTCTCTTTCCTCTGTCTCCTATATATAATTTCTCTTGCCCCCCCCCCACTCTAGGATGATGGGGATATAATCATAAAAAATTCCATTTCTATTATATATGTGATAGGCTATTCTGAGAAACGGTAATTTTCAAGCTCTAGTAACTCCATCTCTGCTGGAACGAGACCTTTGAAGCTCCCTTAGCTGTTGATCCTTTAATGAAATACTTGACGATATTCTTATTGCCCTACTGAAATGTTGAATCTGTCAGCTCAGGCTTCTGAGTGAAAATAAACATAATGGTTTGGTGAGCGCAACAGATATATTTCCTATGAACAAGAATTTATAAATTAATCAGTGACATTATTTTTAACTGAAACTGATATTTACATAGAATTTAGCCGAGCTTTTCTTAAGGGACTATTCTAGTTGCACTTCACTCTCTGGAAACTATACTGAAGGACACTCATATGAATATTGCACTTACATGGTTATTTTTATTTCATAGGGATAGCAATGCAACCGCAGGTATAGTATAGCTCCAGGAATAAGGAGTAGGAGTGTTGCACTGAAGAGGAGTTGCAGCTCCAGTTCCTTGGGTCAAGGTCCACTCAGCAGCATCAAGGCAACCCCTTGCATGCTTGCAGGTTATTGCACCTATATCTTTCGAGTTTCGTACTGCAGTTTCAGGTTGTGGTGTCTCTTTGCACATCAGACACCTCTCCTCTGACTTTTTAATCTTCTTTAGTATCTTAAAGGTTTAATTCGATATTCTTCGTGCCTTAAGCTTCGTAGGAAAAAAATACGGGTTAAGTTCTTTAAAAGTCACTTCTCCATGTAAGGGTATCACACCCTTGGAGGGGAATCTGAGATGCTTTGATTCTAGTAAAGGGCTCTTGATTTAAGGAATTAGAACTACCATCCAACTGTTTGGCTTAGATCTAATTTTTATTATTATTATTATTATTATTATTATTTTTATTTTTATTACTATTACTATTATTTTAATAATAATAATAATAATAATAATCCAGTTAATAATTTTTGAATGTATTGTTCAGTGTCAATATTTTTTCAGTCATTTCTTGCTATGATACCTGGTATTATGTTGGTTTTGGTAGACTTTGACTGAAAGTGGCAGAGGGAAAATAACCACTCCAAGGAACTTTTTATTCTTTTATCTAGCGGCATTCCAAATATTTTTACTCGTGTTTAAATTTGTTGTAGCCATAGGGTTGTGTTTTTTCATTTACATAAATTTAAAAAAAAAATTATGTAAATGAAATATATATGGGAGGTTTTCATTGTAAGGGAGAACCAACATATTCTTGGTTGAATATGTTGGAAATGTATTTCCAGCAATTTTAAAGAATTTATCATTTAAGTATTTTGGGTATTTTAGATAATTAGCACGAAAGCCTTCACTTTCTCTTTTTATTTAACTAATTAAAGTTCTGTTATTAAATAAAATATTCAGAATTATTGACGTGAAGCTACAGTACAAAACCATTACGCAGCAGCGCGCTCGCACCTCGTCTCCGCTAGTGATTCCGTGTACTCGATCCACTTTTAAAGGTGAACACCCGGGGTAGTGAGTAAGAGGTCGGGGAGTCTGTAACCCCCGGGAGCAAGAGAAAAACTTTAGTAGCAAGAGAAGGCTCCTAGGAGCAAAAGAAAGACTTATGAAAGTTAGAACGATGGAACATAGGAGCCAGAGAAGAGCCAGGAGCCCCAGGGAGCAAGTGAAAATCCTTAAGAACTTTAGGATCCCAGGAGAGCAATAGGAGACCCTCTTTACTGAATTCGTCGAATTTGAATAAAGAAGTGTACATTGAGACTCTGGCTGGGCAAGTTTGAAAACTGTTTTCAAACGTTGTAAAGGAGTGAAAGGACGAAACTATTCCTCGGGTAATTAAACTTCCCCGAGTCACTGACGACGCCTGGTGGTGACACAACCTTGCCTACCACTCAGCTCTGAGTCATTTAAATATTGCAGAATCTCTCTTGATCCGAGAAACTGGAGCCACCATTCCTTTGAATCAAGGATGATTACATTCCAGTTCCCAGGCGTTGTATGACTCATAAAGGTTTAGTGCTTACCCATGAACATAGTAATGTTAATTATTACTATCACGGAGAAGTGCTATATCCGTTGGTGTCATACAGCACTTGGGAGATCGGAGATAGGTTTGATCCGAGGAAGGGGAAGGTGACTTCAACCCTGAGTCAGAAACTTTGCACCGACATCAAGGTCCATTCAACCCCCCATTGAAGGGTATAATAATTATAATCACCAAATGTTGGGCTCATGTTGAACAAAGTTCCGGCATGCATGTTTATGGGGAGCTAAACCCTTAAGATTTATACAACACTTGATGGCTGGTAAATCAGTGACTAAAATCGTGGAAAAAATGACGATGATGCTGATTTTTTTTTTTTTTAACTTTTGCGTCCTCAGTTTTTTGGTGGTCTGCAACAGCTCTTTGATTATTCAAAACATAGTAATGAATTTATTCTTTATTGCATTCATGTTAACGTATATATTTATATATTATTTAGTTGGCATTAACCTAATACTGAATATTAGGTTAATGCCAACTTGGACTATATTATACAAAAACGTGTATAATGGTACAATATGTACCCATGGTACATACTGTACCTCAACTATGGTGTTGAGAGTCTAAGATATCACATTTTATGTGGTATCAAAGGGTGAGCCGGTAAGCCAGCGTAAGGCTTCGGTACAATGACCAAAATCTCTATGGAGTAGGTAATTATATGAGTCAAAACTGCGCCTAGGCAACATTTCCTGTTTCTCCAGCAAAACAAAATACATCACCAAAAATGCCTTCAAACTTCATAAAATATGCTGATACAAGCACACACAAAATTCTAAAGCTTGTAATTACCGTCATATTTGGTAAAATATTTGCAAAGGAAACGAAAACTGAAGCAGCAATAAAATGCTTCGGGAAATAGTATAAGATCATGTCTGTAACAAAATTGCTTTAGTGAACGAATTTTTTAATAATAATAATAATTATAATAATAGAATAAGGTCATCAGTATTAACGCCATGCTGGAATACGTGACTTATGTCTCGTGCTCATCAGGAGTGGAGTCTCAGTAACATAACGAACCTCATCAGACAACTCAACCACAACTCAGGTCGATGTCTACTTTATGTTATTGGACTCTGTTCCTCCAACATCTCTTTCTCAATGTCTCTAATTATATATATATATATATATATATATATATATATATATATATATATATATATATATATATATATATATATATGTAAAGATATGCAGCTTCCTTACAAATTCTGTAAGAGACAGATATTGAATGTGATTATGATACAATACGCCTTTACTTGTGAATGATATCTTTCATGGAAATATCTTACCAAAACTTTCTGGATATCCAAGTATAGAGCTTCTATTTCCTTAATCTAGTCAAGGAGTTTGTGCCAAAGGAGAAAATAGACATGCAGTTGAATCCTGGACCTGTTAAGGCATCGTATGAAGATTTGATGGACCTAGCAGGATAAACCTTTCCCGTCATACCTTGAGAAATATAGATGTTCCGGATAGATTGTGCAACATAAACATGTTCCACTTTGCACAAATAACCCGCACACAGGAGAGACAGGAGCTGACGACGACGTTTCGGTCCTGTTCTACCGTCTTCCATTTATGTGCCAGTCTTGCATACATGAAGCCGCTGCATGAAGCAACATCTACAAAATAATGGTAGCCAGATATTGCACATGTGTCTGAGTCATCAAGTCATTACAAAACAGACACTAGTTTAAAACCTATAATAATTGTCAGTAATTGCACTCATTGGATCATTTACAAAGTCACACTCTCTATGTGTGGGTTATTTGTGTATTGTTCCATTCTCTGTATTGTGCCTTTGTTTGTTATTTATGTTCCACTTTTGCTAGTTCGGTTATGCCAAATATTTTCGAGATGCCTCTTATACAGTAGTTTACACTTTTTTTAACATTTAATATAATTTTATTGAAGCAGAAATTGCAAAATCTTACGATCCAGTTGTTTGAATATCGTTTTCATAATTTAACCCAAGACTATTGAGATACCCGAAGCAAGTTAAGTTGAGCGGAAGATATTACAAGCTGTCTTCCCTCTTGCCATTTTTTTTTTTAAATTCCAGACAATAAGACATGGTCGTCACCGAGCCAAAGATATTTCATTTTGAAAGAAATCGTTCTTAAAACCTTTACATTACAGTACAAGTGTAAGTTCATTGAATATCCAAGTAATGATTACATGAGTGCTTTTCTTAATTTGTATTTGTTAGCATCGCATTTAAACCCGAATTTTATTGTCTCGTCAATATCCTCATCAAAATATTTATTTTATTTCGCTACCTTTTAAAATTCCGTAATCTACCTACAAAGAATATTCACTTGAAAGAACACTGAATTTCTGTGAACTTTTGGTCCTTTGATGCTAGTCATGTTCAGTGACCTGAATACTTACTTCCTGTTTCATTTGAACATAAATGACGGAGATGAGCATGTGAAAACACCCGGCAGCTGTCAGCAGCACTACAAGTATTGGTTTGGATGCACTAGTCTGGCGCAAAGGTCAGTCATACCACTGGCTCACCTGGGGGTGATGGAAGAGCGAGTTAATGCTGTTATTGTATTCATTAGAGAAAATCCTCTGACACGGGATCTTGTCACGTGGTGACCCGCTCAGTAGTGCTGTTCGCCCTGTGGCGGTACCTCGTGAAGAAGCAACTGCTGACCTGCTATACTATCGACGGCAGCACCTACTAACACAGCGGCGAATGTGGGAGGCGTCGGTATTATGGCGACACACGGTACATCGACAACTACGTAGTTTACCGGCTGACTCAATAGTGACGCTAAGGTTATTCGTTGAGAAAACACGATCATTTCGGTCCGTGCTATTGCTTTACCACCCTTATGGACTCGTTAGCTCACGTCTGAAAAGTAGAAAGTCTTACCCGCATCCCTCATCTCATACTGCCTGAACCAAAAATAATAAACAAATAATAAGTAATAAGATAATAAAAAGTAACTGGCATAAAAATTTAACAGGAAATTATGATTGTTTACCACAATCCTATCACTAAGAAAAGAGAGATGGTTCAAGGAGATTACTTGGAAGAGAAGGGATTAAAGGGAAAAGGGTTTGGAAGAGACTACGAAGAGTTTCGTCTTAACGAGAGAAGGTAGAAAGAGATGGGTTGAAAGAGAGAGGCTTGCAAGAGAGCAAGAAAAAAGAAGGTTAAAAGAGATAGGTTTCATGTAATTGTATTAAAACTTCCAAGTTATACATATATAATTTTTCATGAATATTCTTCATAGCGGGGTAAACGCTCCAGTATCTTATTTTATATTAGTTTTCGAGAGAAACATAATGTAATTATTAAATACTGCACATCACTGACATATTTGCATGATTTTTTGGGGACGTATGTTAGGTTGTTACTTTCACTTAAAATATGTAGGGTAAGTGAATGAATTTAATGTACAAGCAAACTGACTGGTTTTACGCAGCCGGGGGTTCCGGCCTGGGCGATGGTTCGCCTTTGAGCACCAACCTGTATAAATATCGAATTGTGAATCCTGTTTCAAGACAAAATGGGCTGAGGTCGGGAACAGCTGTTAGAGGGAAAATATAGACACGGAGATAAAGATATTTGTATGTTGTTCTGTGTAGGTGAGGTTATTAAGCCTATTATACATAAATCCTAATGGTGTTCATGAAAAGCACTGAACACTTAAGGTTCATACAGTGCCAAGGAAAAGGAGGTAATCAGGTTTGATGAGAAGAAGGGGAGTGTATCTCCAGTTCCTTTAAGAAAGGAATGTATTACTGAATGACTAAGACGTATTGGTCATAAGTAGCAAGTGACTATTCAAGCATCTGGTCCCACCATCAATTGCTAATTTCACTAACAAAAAAGTATAACTCGAAAGTAGACTCTCTCAGAGGTCGAGCGACCTCTGAGAGAGTCTACTTTTGTCTATTCAGGGCCTCCCTAATAATGAATATATTTCGGACATGAAAACAATATAATGATCAAAATAAAAATTAACAGAATTTGAATATATTATTAATTCATTAGGTTTTTTCTTTTTTTTCCCTCACAAAGATCACGTTAATATTGATAAAAGTACACCATGGAGTGCACTGCATTTGTGAAATTAGGTAAAACAATTGGAAATTCATGATCAAGCATTTCAGTAAATAATTATTTTGGTTCTCGCTCCAACTAAAGTTGGTAGAATGTATTTGCTTGAAGCAGATGAGCACTTCGCTGAGATCTTTACGGATTTCATTACTGTACTATTGCTGTTTAGTTGCTGAAAGTATATCTTAATTACTTAAACTGTTGAACTACCAAATTAACCCGAATTAGTTGCGAGAACTCAAACTTCGCTACACATATTATCCAAATAATTCCTGTTTAATGAGTAATGAGACCTCAGTGAGAAGCAAGAAGCTTTATGGTCTGTATCAACAATGGGGAAGGGGGAGGTTTTTGGGCTACTCCAAAACAATCTCATTTGAAAATTTTGCTAACTATTCAAGTGACTTCATCATGATATTAATGTTGCATTTATTCAGTTAATCAATATTATTATCTGAATTTCTGAATGTTAATTATAAATTAAAATCTGCCCTGAAAACGAGCAGCATTTAATGTGACTTTCCACTTGCCATTGGAGATGACTGACACAATTAACTTTTTTTTTTTTTGTAAGGATTATGCCAGTAGCTACCAAAGTTTAGAAACACACGTGAGTAAACACTAAGAAATATGTCCTGGTATTTACTCCCGTGTCTTTCTAGATTAGGTTAGGTAAAGTCTGCCATTCTAAACCAGTTTGTCGGTATCTATTATCAAGGTTTATACCAGTAGCTACCATCCACCAGAGCACTATCATCCGAACCTGATTGAGCCTTTAAATTCCTGGTAGGAAGGCTGTCATCAACTCATCTCTGTCAGATACTTAACCAGTGATAACCTCCTCCCCCCAAAAAAAAAAAAAAAAAAAATTGGCTGCGAACTAAAGTTGTGAAACTTATCAAATAATAAATATATGTGCATAAAAATAAATAAAATAAACTAAGTTGAAGCTCTATTTGAACTTTGTGTTCGAGTCGAATAGCCTTCCTGGCATCCTGTGAGTGGCCTTGTTCGAACTATACCATTGTTCTTTCCCCCTCTACTCTTGCTTACCTCTCCACTCTACTCTCGCTCTCCTAGTTTTCTTCCAATCCCTTTTATTCTAACCATCGCTCTTCTAACCTTCTCTTGTCTAATCGCTCTTCTACTCCTCTTTAATTCTCTTCTAACCCTCTCTAACTGTCTTCTAACACTCTTTAACTCTCTTCTAATCCTCTCTAACTCTTTTCTAACCCTGCTCTCTTTTTTAATCCTGTCTTTACCTAACGCTTTCTTCTAATCCTCTCACTCCTCTGTCTTTCAACCCCCTCTCCCTTTCAACGCCATTTCTTCCAACCCTCTCTCATCCAAAGCTATTTCTTCAAACCCTCTCTCTTCTAACCCACTCTCTCTCCTCCATCCCTTTCTTCCATTCCTCCCTCTGTCACCCATCGCTCTTCCAATCCTCTCTTTGAAATCCTCTAACAATTGCTTCTCTTTCAACCTTCTCTCTTCCATCCTTTTCCATCCCTCTCTTTCAATCCTCTCTCTCTCTCTCTCTCTCTCTCTCTCTCTCTCTCTCTCTCTCTCTCTCTCTCTCTCTCTCTCTCTCTCTCTCTCTCTCTCTCTCTCCTGGGTTTTACAGGGTTAGGTTTAGAGTTCCTGACTTTATTTACAAGCCAAGAGCTGTTACTTACATCCGCTTATTTCAAAGACTTTATATTTTTATGAGATATACAAATACTGAACAGGATAAAATTGTGGCCATCTGTAAGCCAGCGATTTCATTTCTCAACTGACTGTTTCGTTCATGTCGTTATGCTGCACAAACATGTTCCAGACACAAGTCATCCTAGGAATAAATGATATCATATGAAATGATGTTGCTGCTTGCTGCCCGTCTTGTTGTGTAGAAGCTCACTTCTCTCTGTTTTCGGAGTGGAGCGAAGTGCCATTGTCGGCCTTGTACATAACAATAAGGGCACCCACATCCCTCCTGTGTTGAAGACTCTGCTGAAATGACAGATCGGTCCAGACCGGGTCCAAGCGAGAGATGAGCCGTCTTACTCTTCTTCTCTGTCCTGTCAAGAAGTCTCTCACTCTCCCTCCCGACCCTCTCTTTTTCATCTCTCACTCTCTCTTTTCCATCCTTTCTTTATCAATCTCTTTTCCAGCCCTCTTATTTCCAACCCCTCTCTCTCTTACAGTCCTCTATTTCAACCCTCTCTTCCAATCCTTGTTCTCTTTTCTAACCCCTTCCCCTCTTTCTCTCTCTTCCCATCTTTTCTAACTCACTCTCTTTTCCAGCTCTCTCTTTCTTCCAACTCTATGTCTCTTTCAGTTCTCTCTTTCTTACAACCCCCTCTTTTCCATCCATCTTTCTTCCCCTTCTTCTACCTCTCTTTCAACCCTCTTTTCAATCTCTGCTACCCCTTCTCTTCCAATCCCCTCTCTGAAGCAGCGACTCAGCCATGTTTGAGGTGCTCTCCGCTAGGCCTCGGCACCGTCAACTAGATTTACTAAATATTACGCTAAGAAAGACGCTTTAGTTCAGTCTTTGCTCGTCTTGGACCAATCCAGCACTATAACATTCACTGAGGTGTAACCCAACACTCACGAGAAGCATAAGAGATGGTATAAACCTTGGTAATAGATACCGACAAATTGTTTGAGAAAGACACGTGAGCACTCTCAACCTATATATATATATATATATATATATATATATATATATATATATATATATATATATATATATATATATATATATATGGCCGAGGAACCACGCCTCACAAGTCCCCGCAGTTGTTGCATAAAATCATAAAGAGGCAAAGAAGCTGTAACTCGGCACTGTCAAAAAGCCCAGGAGCTGCAATCCAATATCCTTAGGTGGTGCAGGAGTTGTCAATCAACATTCTCCTTTGTCCGAGGAGCTGGAGTTCTGCCCTATCAAACACTGCAAAATTTGAGACGTGAGAGACAAGGCCTTGTGAAGATATTCCCAAGAGACAAAGGAATTGTTGCCTGTATACCTTAGATTTACTTCTGATGGGTTTCGAGAGTTTTCCCTACTCCCGCAGCCCTGCTTGGGCCAGGCTCGTCTGGTGCTTGCCTGGTCATCCAGGTTGAAGCTGCTGGTGGCCTACTAGACGCCAGAAGCAACGTTCCATTTAAAAAAAATCTATTTTAAACCCAAATTACTTGCAAATAGGAAGGGTGGGATTTACAATTTGGGAAGTTTTGGTTTAGTGTGGGTTTTGTTATTAGCCCTGGTGATATTGATTGAACACTTATCTGTTGTACATTTTACCGTGTGGTATGCACGCTTTGCATGGTTTGTCCTACTGTTATACACCCCGTACCACCTATTTCATTTACTTGTTTGTCCTCTTTTTGGGTCTGCTCATCTTTCTTTTATAAAAGAAAATGTGTGGTTCTTGGTAGTCTTGGCATTTAAGGTCATAACATCCTCTGAGCCGCGATTTCAATCCCCATCCTTACAGTAATTTGTCTGCAATCGTGTCATGGAACATTTTATTTACAATTTACTAAAATGTGTCCTCCCAAGCAACAGATAGTGCTGTTAGGAAGTGTTATTTACGGTTTCGGTTACTTATTCTTCTCGATTTTCTGTTACGTATACTTTCTGACTTCAAATTTCCCTCGTACATGCTTCTTGTATCGCATCTGTGGCAAGGCCATCAGGCGCTACCAGTCTACCCTCTTTAAGAGGGAACCCAAGGGAGATACAGTATGAGAGAAACAGAATTAAAACGTAAGTAATGTGCTATGTAAGCTGCCTTAAAATATGTATCTGAGGAATATATAGGAAAATACAGTGCAGAATAGTTTTAGAGGTTACATATACGATTCACTAATAGGAAACATATTGTTAATAAGAGCTTGTTTACTTCAGTGATTCATTGATTCGTGTGTGTTGAAGCTTTGTGATGCTTGCGTGTGAGTTGAAGTTTTGTGATGCTTGCGTGTGAGTTGAAGTTTTGTGATGTTTGCGTGTGAGTTGAAGTTTTGTGATGTTTGCGTGTGTGTTGAAGTTTTGTGATGCTTGCGTGTGTGTTGAAGTTTTGTGTGAAGTTGTGATGTCGTGTGTGTTGAAGTTTTGTGATGCTTGCGTGTGTGTTGAAGTTTTGTGATGCTTGCGTGTGTGAAGTTTTGTGAGCTTGCGTGTGTGAAGTTTTGTGATGCTTGCGTGTGTGTTGAAGTTTTGTGATGTTTGCGTGTGTGTTGAAGTTTGTGATGCTTGCGGTGTGTTGAAGTTTGTGATGCTTGCGCGTGTGTTGAAGTTTTGTGATGCTTGCGTGTGTGTTGAAGTTTTGTGATGCTTGCGTGTGTGTTGAAGTTTTGTGATGCTTGCGTGTGTGTTGAAGCTTTGTGATGCTTGCGTGTGTGTTGAAGTTTTGTGATGCTTGCGTGTGTGTTGAAGTTTTGTGATGCTTGCGTGTGTGTTGAAGTTTTGTGATGTTGCGTGTGTGTTGAAGTTTTGTGATGTTTGCGTTTGTGTTGAAGTTTTGTGATGCTTGCGTGTGTGTTGAAGCTTTGTGATGCTTGCGTGTGTGTTGAAGCTTTGTGATGTTTGCGTGTGTGTTGAAGTTTTGTGATGCTTGCGTGTGTGTTGAAGCTTTGTGATGCTTGCTGTGTGTTGAAGTTTTGTGATGTTTGCGTGTGTTGTAAGTTTTGGGATGTTTGCGTGTGTGTTGAAGTTTTGTGATGCTTGCGTGTGTGTTGAAGCTTTGTGATGTTTGCGTGTGTGTTGAAGCTTTGTGATGCTTGCGTGTGTGTTGAAGTTTTGTGATGTTTGCGTGTGTGTTGAAGTTTTGTGATGTTTGCGTGTGTGTTGAAGTTTTGTGATGCTTGCGTGTGTGTTGAAGTTTTGTTCCCACATTTCCTGAACAACAATAGTCAAAGCAGCAGACATAACAAGAGCAGTATGAACACGAGGAAGAGGACCAGAAGGAGAAGGCGGAGGAGGAGGAGAAAGAAGGGAGAAAGAAAATCGAAATTGAAGAGGTAAAAGAGAAAAACAAAGAGGAGGACGAAAAGCAACAAGAATGAGGATGAGGAGAATGAACAGAAAGAGCAGAAACAGGATGAGCAGAAGCAGGAGGAACAGAGAAGGAGCACGAGAAACAGCAGTAACAGCAACAGCAGCACGAAGAGGAGTAACAGCAGCAGCGAGGGGGATACAACATGGGTCAGGTCCCCTCGCGGATGTCTCTTCGCTGCTCCGGTCTGCTGCACCTCGCGGGACGACCCCGACACCTGGCACGTATTGATTTGCGGTAATCGCGAACACATACACACACACACACACACACACACACACACACACACACACACACGTGCGCACATCACGCGATCACGCACATGCGGCGCACACTTTCACGCAAACACGCGCACGTATACAGACACACACAGAGACAGGGATAGATTGTTTGAGAGGCGGGAAACAGGAACACGAGGGCACAGCTGGAAGTTGAAAACACAGATAAGTCACATGGATGTTAGGAAGTATTTCCTAAGCCTTAGAGTATCCATGGCTTTAGGAAGAGGCATGGCCAGGAGCTGTGACTCGATCCCTGCAACAACATATTGGGGAATACATATAGGTGAGTACACACACGCACACACACACACACAAACACGCACACATACATACACTAAACTATAGACCGGTGTCACTTACGTGTATACTGTGCAAAGTCCTGGAGAAAATCATCAGGAAAAGAATGGTGGAGCACCTCGAGCTGAACAGGATAATAAACACCAGACAGCACGGATTCCGGGAAGGCAAATCCTGTGTAACAAACCTCCTAGAGTTCTATGATAAAGTAACAGAGGTAAGGCAAGAGAGAGAAGGGTGGGTTGATTGCATTTTCCTGGACTGCAAATAGGCCTTCGACACAGTTCCTCACATGAGATTAGTAAAGAAGTTGGAAGAACAAGCATGTATAACAGGAAGGGCACTGGAATAGATCAGGGAATACCTCACAGGGAGGCAACAACGGGTCATGGTGCGTGATGAGGTATCACAGTGGGCGCCTGTGACGAGCGGTGTACCGCAGGGGTCAGTCCTAGGACCAGTGTTATTCTTGGTATATGTAAATGACATGACGGACGGGATAGACTCAGAAGTGTCTCTGTTCGCAGATGATGTGAAATTAATGAGGAGAATCACATCGGAAGAGGACCAAGCAGGACTTCAAACAGACCTGGACAAGCTTGACATCTGGTCTAGCAACTGGCTTCTCGAATTCAATACCACCAAATGCAAAGTCATGAAGATCGGAGAAGGGCAAAGAAGACCGCTGACAGAGTACAGGCTAGGAGGACAAAGGCTACAAACCTCGGCAAAGGAGAAAGACCTTGGGGTGAGTATAATGCCAAGCACGTCTCCGGAGGCACACATCAACCAGATAACTGCGGCAGCATATGGGCGACTGGCAAACCTAAGATTAGCGTTCCGTTACCTTAACAAGGAATCGTTCAAGACACTGTACACCGTGTTCGTCAGGCCCATACTAGAATATGCAGCACCAGTCTGGAACCCACACCTGGTCAAGCACGTAAAGAAACTAGAGAAAGTGCAAAGGTTTGCGACAAGGCTAGTTCCACAACTCAGGGGTCTGTCCTATGAAGAAAGGTTGAGGGAAATAGGACTAACAACACTGGAGGAAAGAAGGGTCAGAGGAGACATGATAACGACATACAAAATACTGCGGGGAATCGACAAGGTAGACAGTGACAGGATGTTCCAGAGAGGGAACACAGAAACAAGGGGACACAACTGGAAGCTGAAGACTCAGATGTTAGGGATGTTAGGAAGCATTTCTTCAGCCACAGAGTAGTCAGGAAGTGGAATAGTCTAGAGAAAGATATAGTGGAGGCAGGAACCATACATAGTTTTAAGACAAGGTATGATAAAGCTCATGGAGCAGGGAGAGCAGAGACCCAGTAGCGGACAGCGAAGAGGCGGGGCCAGGAGCTGAGTCTCGACCCCTGCAACCACAATTAGGTGAGTGCACACACTTACAAACACACACACACACACACATACAAACTAACACACACACAAACTAACACACACACTGATGATCTATGGACTCCAGGAGGCTGATGAGGGAGGGAACCAGGGAATGGGAGGAGGAGGAACGTGAGCTTGTATCGATCATTGGGTGTGTAGGAGGACAGGAGGAGAAGAAATTGAGCAGATAAAAAATTTCAGAGGCTCTGGAGGTACTCGTGTTACAAACAACGTCCGCTCAGGCTTGACTTGTAACCAAATATAGCTCGGAACAGTGTCCTGAGATAGCGAGGCGAGACTGAGAGATACGTGTTATTAACGTATATTCCTGGATCAGTAGGATAGGTTAGCTTGGGTAAGGTTTGTCAGGAAACAGAACAAGTGTTTCCTGACGCGGGTCTTAGCCATTTGATGACCCACAGCTGGAGCTTTTGGTCTTCTGTCTGTTGCCTTTCCGCTGGCTTGCCGGTTCACCCCTTTAAAAAATATGATTACGATGGTCAGCATCAGTACAAAACGAAGATGGAGAGGGAACAGCTGAGCGAGTACATACAATGCCGTCTGGCACAGGAAACAAAGAGGAAGAAAGAGAAGCAAGAATAAGGAACACTCGGATCGAAGGAATTCCTCTAGACCTCACTCACTACCGCTCTCCTAGTAGGACTACCTCAAGAGTCAACCTACCTACCCCACTCCGCTCAGATGCTCAACACACAGTAAGACTAGACAACACTAAGCAGAGCTTGGAAATGGAGTGTGCATAGAGTGTGGTACATGAATGCGGATGAATTATTATCGAAGAGTGATGAGTTTAAAAACGGATAGCCAAGGTAAAACCAAACATCACAGCTATCACAAAGACAAAGCTAAAATAATAACTAATACCATAGAAGGATACAAGTCATAAGGAAAGAAAAGGAAACAGAGGAGGTGGAGTGGCTTTGCTACACAGACATCATTGGAGTTTAACGAGATGAGAAAGAAAACTGGAAGTGAACCAATTGATTACATAGTTGGAACAGTCAAAACTGTGGTACCGAAAATAGTGGTAATAGTAATTTCCAACCCTCAACCAAACAGTAGAAGACCAGAAAGGAATATGAAAACAACACCTTAGTGGGAACAGCAAAGGAGAGCTCATAGAGATAAGCGAAGTAATTATTCATGAGTGATCTCATTCACAAAGAAATTGATTGGGAGAACTAAGAGCGACATCAAAGACCTGAAACACGGACAGCTAAGATGATGGAGGTGGTTAGTGAAACCTTTTTGTTATCATGTTAAGGACGCGACAAGAAGAGAGGAGATGAACCAGAAACACTGGCCAGCTTTTTAAGCTTAACAGGTATAGTGGAAGATGAATCTGGCAAGCGTTAAGAGGCTGCACCAGGAGCTAAGACTCGATCCCTGCAACTAGATATAGGTAAGTATATAGATAAACTCTCTTCTGATTTTTTTATCCTATGAAAAAAATATTATTTGTTTTAAAATAGCATAAACATTTTCATATTTAGACAAATTTATACTATTAAATGTTTATCTCCCTTTTATTAGCTTTGCCTCGTAATTCGTTCGTACTTACAATTCTCGAGCCGTCGTAATTGGCCTGAGTACGATAAATGCAGGTGTAAAGAGCACTTGACGAAGATTGACGTCACTGACGCAGCTCTTCACTTTCATGCTCAGTGTTGAAGGAGAATCACCTTAAACCTCATTATAACACCAGTGGCAGCTCCTCGTTTGTTTGGGTCCATAAACTATTTGTAATATGCATGTAGTCGATTGATGGAAAGGATCCTTCACAACTTGAAATGCTTACCAAATGCAGCGACGTATATGATTTGCTCTTTTACAAGCTTTTTAACAGGCATTAACTATTATTATTATTATTATTATTATTATTATTATTATTATTATTATTATTATTATTATTATTATTCGAGAGAAATAATAATAATAATAAATACGGGATCCGCTAAGCCTGTGGTTCATAACCTATTTTGGGTGTCGCCCCATATCTCAGTTGGTCCTTATCTTCACGCCCCACTCCTTCCTTTGCATAAAATTCTAAATGCAAAAATTAAGAAAAGTCCTCCTTACTTAAAAATTAAAATTTATTGCTTTTAATATATTTTAAATAATGATTTAGGGAGCAAATAAGGACATACAAACACATGTTAAGGCCATTGCTTAACCCCCTCTTGAATATACTAACACCCTGTCGAAATTTGACGCAATCAGATTTGACCCAAGAAAGAGGAGGAAGGTAACTCCACTTCCTTGCATCAAGAACCTTCCAACAGCCCTCTCAACGGGTATTCAAGTAAAAGGGCCAAACTCTTAAAAGTCATTCAGCGTCTTAGTATACAGTAATACAATGGGAGTGTACTGACTTTATGTAAATAAGATACACACTGCGGGTTATGGCATATTATTGTGTAGACGCTCTACAATAAAACTGTCTTGGTACAGAACTGAAACAGTTTTTAATTCTTTCCAGTTCTTTTGTTTGAAAACTTTGTAGTCTTTCATTTTACATTTTCGCATGTTAATATTTGCGTAGGGAAATAAAGGAAGACTCATGAGGATAGCCCAAAAGAACATGAACATGCCAGATACTCTGCACGGGAATTAAAGTAGTTTTAGCACCTGTGAAGTATGGAATTTCCAATTGACTTAGAACATGCTCAGCATAATTTTTGGAACTCATCCCTCTTAAAACACGAAATTCAGAAGAATGTGAATTTGAATAATAGCCTATGTAAAGGTGTAAATTATAGCCCACAGTTTGAAGTAGGATATTACTGTCAGAGTGTGGAGCGCCTCTTAAGTATTATGTGCCACAGAGAACGGGAAACATTTTCTTAGATAATATTGTACTGCATTCTAAATATTAGTTATTAGTTTTATTCGGGGTTAATATGTTACTTACCATTTTGTTAGTACGTTCATCCGTTCTCTGTTATTTGGAAAGGTTGCAAAAAAAAAGATAGCTATGTTAAATTTACCTGATTTTCCAGGTGGCTGGTCTGTGAATTCTTGCCATCAGTAAAATATTATTTGTTAGTGTATGTGGAGCCTCTCTACTCTGCTGCTCCACCCAGCCTAGCAAATGTAATTGGGTGTATTTCTTCCTAAAAATATATACTCTCATTTAATTAGGCTATGTATTTGTGTTCTCGTTCAAATAATTTGGCAAACATTAATTATTTTTTTTTACATATTTAGCATATCTTCATCAGAGCAAATGGTGGTTAGTTTGAAATGCATTATTTTGGAGATATTGGTTGAGGCCACTTATTTCATTGTCTTAAAATAATACCTGGAGTTTACCTGGAGAGAGTTCCAGGGGTCAACGCCCTTGCGGCCCGGTCTGTGACCAGGCCTCTTGGTGGATCAGGGCCTGATCAACCAAGCTGTTACTGCTGTCCGCACGCAGTCCAACGTACGAACCACAGCCTGGCTGGTCAGGTACCGACTTTAGGTGCCTGTCCAGTGCCTGCTTGAAGAGAGCCAGGGGTCTATTGGTAATCCCCCTTATGTATGCTGGGAGGCAGTTGAACAGTCTTGGGCCCCTGACACTTATTGTGTTGTCTCTTAACGTGCTAGTGGCACCCCTGCCTTTCATTAGGGGGGATGTTGCATCGTCTGCCGAGTCTTTTGCTTTCGTAGGGAGTGATTTTCGTGTGCAAGTTTGGTACTAATCCCTCTAGGATTTTCCAAGTGTATATAATAACGTATCTCTCCCGCCTGCGTTCTAGGGAATACAGGTTTAGGAACTTCAAGCGTTCCCAGTAATTGAGGTGGTTTATCACAGTTATGCGTGCCGTAAATGTTCTCTGCACATTTTCTAGTTCAGCAATTTCACCTGCCTTGAAAGGTGCAGTTAGTGTGCAGCAATATTCCAGCCTAGATAAAACAAGCGATCTGAAGAATGTCATCATAGGGTTGGCATCCCTGGTTTTGAAGGTTCTCATTATCCATCCTGTCATTTTTCTAGCAGATGCGATTGATACAATGTTATGGTCCTTGAAGGTGAGATTATCTGACATGATCACTCCCAGGTCTCTGACATTAGTTTTTCGCTCTATTATGTGGTTGGAATTTGTTTTATATTCCGATGAAATTTTAATTTTCTCACGTTTTCCATATCGGAGTAATTGAAATTTCTCATCATTGAACTTCATATTGTTTTCTGCAGCCCATTTAAAGATTTGGTTGATGTCTGCTTAGAGTCTTGCAGTGTCTTCAATGGTGGACACTGTCATGCAGATTCGGGTGTCATCTGCAAAGGAAGACACAGCACTGTGGCTTATATCCCTGTCAATGTCCGATATGAGGATGAGGAACAAGATGGGAGCGAGTACTGTGCCTTGTGGAACAGATCTTTTCACCGTAGCCGCCTCAGACTTTACTCTGTTGACGCTCCACACTGATAGTACTGTTTTTCATGTTTCTGAGAATTATGTATGTATGAATATGTAACATATGCACTTGTTAATTTCACAGTCTCATTTCGCTGCCAGTTATAGGCTAAATAAGATAAAAGATTTGTGTCAAGGTATTAAATAACATTATCAGCAGATTTATAGATAAAATTAAATGCAAGGAAAACGATTACACAAGTAGTAGTAGTTCGTCCGGGTCTCGAACCCCGGACCCCAGTGGTGAGAGTCGCGCCTCTCTCCACAGGGCTACAGTTTAGAAGTATTTTTTTTTTTTTAGTTCGTCCGGGTCTCGAACCCCGGACCCCAGTGGTTTAGAGGCGCGACTCTCACCACTTGGGTCCGGGGTTCGTTTTGTTTCTTGCAAGAAGTATCTAGCAAGTTTATTTATTGGTGAAACGAGAAGAAATTTGAAAGAGCTTTTATAGGAAAAAGAAGGGATATTAGATTAGGCAATGAGCACTGCTCTGTTTTCTGTCTTGTGAGATATTACATCCATAATATAGAATTTTATATTTTCAGGTTAGAGTTTAAATATTGCAATTCTATAAAAGAAGGAGAATTGATGAATCAAATCATCTTACATCAGCCCCCAAACTTTAGTTTACTGGAGAGTAATAAACAATCAGGTAGGTGGTAATCCTTGTGAAATATTTGCAAGTTAGGTCACAATTGGAAATCAGATCCCAGAGTAACTTGAGGTCAGTCCATACCTCCCTAGTCTATGTTCACTGAAGCTGAAGAGGATCTGCGATATACACAATAACGTACACGGACGTAACAACCCAGCGACTTAACAAACCGTAACATCCCCACAATCCTCTAAGTATATATACCGTACGTCGCACCTCCAAAACTCAGGTTTAAGTTTTATACTAATGTGAAAGTAACATATTCTTGTTTATATCCCCAGCAATGTATTATATTCATGAAGAAAACCTAATTTAATTTTAATGATTATTTAAATTAGTTGAGTTTAGACAAGAGATGTTATACTCACTGATAATGAAGGTAAGAGTTCAGATCGAGGCCCCTATTTTCTTGGATACTTCCACTATAATCGATCTTTCCTTCACTCAATCACTCTCTCTCCACTTGCTCGCTCTTTTTCTTTCTCTCTTCTCTCTCTTTTCTCTTTTCCTCTCTCTTCTCTCTTCTCTCTCTCTCTCTCTCTCTCCTCTCTCTCTCTCTTCTCTCTCTTCTCCTCTCTTTCCTCTCTCTCCTCTTTTCTCTCTCTCTCTCTCTCTCTCTCTCTCTCTCTCTCTCTCTCTCTCTCTCTCTCTCTCTCTCTCTTCAGTGTTTCCATACCTCACCACACAAGAAGTGACCTTGGTAATGCCAAAGGTCACCACGCCTCAAAGGCCTCATAAAAATCAAGCAAAAAATAAACACCACAGAGATTATAAACAAATGGTTTTGATTGGCTGAGCGACGCAGCGGCGAACAAACTGTGTCAAATGCTAAACAGTGGACAAAGAAATGAAAAAAGTGCCACTTGTGGTATACCATGTCAATTAGAGCATACTATGTCAATATGCACTGAAGCTTGTGCAAACATCGTTTATACGTTGATATTGCTTGTAGCTTGTTAACGATATCGAGTGTGTGTGTGTGTGTGTGTGTGTGTGTGTGTGTGTGTGTGTGTGGTGTGTGTGTGTGTGTGTGTGTGTGTGAGAGTGTGTGAATTTTGTAGCGCAACGTCTGTGGCCTCGCTGTACAAATTTCGAGATTGAAACTGGTGATATAGTATACTGTCTCATAAAATATAATTTTTAAATACGTACTCAGGTGTATTCACGTTGACCCTTGTTTTGTTTAAGGGCGTAGGTCGGAGACCGAGTTGCACATCCTGGAATGACAAAGTGGCTACAAATGAGGAAGAAGAAGAACACTGAAAACTTTGCAATGTGAAGTGTGTCCTGGTGGTCCAGTGATGTCTGATCTATACTTATTTTTTTCGTTCTGTGATTAAACAAGTTCATCTCTTTATTGACACTATTTCTATTAGTAATAATAATAATAATAATAATAATAATAATAATAATAATAATAATAATAATAATAATAATAATATAATAATAATAATAATATTATTATTATTATTATTATTATTATTATTATTATTATTATTATTATTATTATTATTATTAAATTTTGTTGTAATATAATTGCAATTATTTTTATTATCACCAATCCAGGGCAGTTGTCATATGCATAAAATGAGGTCTACTTCTCATTGACGGTAACTGGAGGAGTTTGGTTCTAGCTATTGGACTCAGCTGTCTTCTAGGGTGCAGTGTCTTGATGCTAGTGAAGAGGTTTTGAGGTAAGGATTTGGATATACCTCTGCCCTTTTCTAGGCTCAAACCTGACTGCCTTTCTTTCTTTTCGATCGCTATACGACCCAGATTGGTTTAGAGCTGAATGATACATTTACACTCAAAATCTTATTCCTCCCAAGTCTTACTAGGTGTTGGGTTTTACGTATTCCTTTTATTTTATTATTACTTTGGATTTTTACCTCTAAAATTTCAACATTATTTGAGTTGCCGATCGCCTTCCTTCTCTCCCAGTCACACCGAAAACAGCCTCGTTTAGTATATGGTTTCCCAGTTCAGCTTCAGTTAGACAATATCAGGTTCCATTTCATGTATAATGTCTCTTAGCCACAGTCTCTTCCAAATTACTCCTGCTGTGTTAGTATATCTTTTTTTTTCAGAAATATGTTTGCATAATTGTTTATTTTTGTATTTTCATTTCTTTTAGTCTAGTTACTATCCCATATTCGTGTCTTTGAGAAACCACTCGTCAGGGTGCAATGGCCTCGTTACCCTGTAAATCATCTTCTTTTCTTTCTTTTTAAATTTCTTTAAAATTACTTGTCCTCTTTTGAAAGGCTTTGTTTAATCTATTTGTCCTGTTACAGATTCTTTATGTTACAAGCTTTCTGAAGCCATTGTTACATTTGCTTAATATGTGTGAACGTTCTTTTCAGAAGACTGTTTTTATCTTCCTTACATTTACCATTACTCTTGTATTGCACTCCAAAGGCTATAATACTGAATTTCTCTTAACATTTTGTCTTCTCAGTTATGGGATTTTCTTCCTTTTTCTTTCTGCTCTTGATCTGATTTATTTTCTCAGCAGAGCCAAAAACCAATGTTTTTCTTTCTTTCTGTCTAGACTCTATAGAGTTTTCCCCTCACTCACTTGGAATTTTATGTTGTCTTCTCTTTTATTATAAAACTTATGCTAGTATTAAAGAAATAATTAAAAGAAATATGCTCGGTAAAAGGAAACATATGCCACTAATGTGACGTTGTATTGAGGCAACGTTTCTCTCTCCAGGAGCTTTGTCAGAAGCTTGATAAAGCTCCTGGAGAGCAAAACGTTGAGACATGTTAAATTAAAGGACACATGTGCCATGTGGCACATGTGTCCTTTTATTTAGCAAAATTATGTTGCCCGGGCTACTATTTTCTCGCTACTTAGTAGCGGCCCAGGACGGACCGCAAGGTAACCATTGGTTCCTCTCCGGAATAACGGTCTTTGGTGAGCATTAAGAAGTTACAACACTGAGTTGTTACTGCACCAGGTAGTTACAACACCAGGAAGAAACAACATCGGGTAGTTACGTCACAAGGCAGTTACTACCCCATGTAGTTACAACACAAGGTACTTCCTATTAGAGGTTACAACAACGGGTAGTAACATCGCAAGGTCGTTACTGCACCAGGTAGGTAAAACACTAGGCAGTTACTATACCGCTTAGCTATAATACCAGATAGTTACACCACCAGGAAGTTCCTGCATCACATACTTATTTTACAAGGTAGTTACAAGACTCACGAAATCGTAATGACACGATTGCAAACAATCCATACCACGGGTGGGGTTATTGAAGCTAGCTGGCCCAGTGGCTAACGCGACGGTCTGGAGTTTTGAGACTTTCTGATCGCGGGTTTTAACCCCACCCATGGTATGGTTTGGGAAGGTAGTTACAACCCCAGGCTGTAACCAGGAAGTTACTACCCCAGGTACTTAGTACATAAGTTATTTACAACACCGGGAAGATACAACAACAGGTAGTTACATAATCGGGAAGAGCATACTACAGCTGACTGGGAATTGAACCTAGTCGTCTTTGCAGCTTCCCAGGAAGCTAAACTCTTGATGCCTTAGACCACTAAGCCACCATGCCATGGTGGCTTAGTGGTGTAATCAAGAGTTTAACCAGTTTTCCGGCCGTCGCAGTGTGTTCCTTGCTTTAAACTACGTATTAAAATTATACCTGCACAGTGAATTATAAAAACGCAGAGTGATTTTACGGACAGTAATATTGTAGGCGCACAAAGCAGAATTATTGACATAGCGAGTAATATATTAACAGATGCACAAAGTAGTATAAATGAGCTGAATGAAATTCTAGACAGTCATTTTAGATGCATAAAGCAATGTTGCATATGCATAGAGAAGCATCTACATACAAACTTAAGATAAATTATATTACACAATGTTCCATTTAAGATTTTAAAACACGTACTGAATATTTGTTTTAAGAAATTAACATAAAAATAATTTTTTTTAATAATTCTTGCACTAAATAGGGTATTTAAATGTGCTTCAATGGGATCTCTTTTTAAAACGTTTTTACCTAGATAAATTTAATACTCTTTTGACTGAGTAATGGATAGCTGGTTCCCATTTATTTTGCCCCATAACCGGGCACATCCCAAGAGAGAATGAACTATTTCTCTTTCTCTTCCAACTTATAAAATAATAAAAATGTGGGATTATTAAATATAAATATAAAGCTCCTCTGAATCAGTCACCCAATATTCGAAAAAATATATATTTTAATTAAATAGTAATTAGTTACGGGGATTTCCTTTTGTAGGCTCGGAAGAGACGATGAATAGACGAGTGTTCTCAGTCTCACTAAACGCTGCCCATAAAACCAAGTGATTATAGAGGGATTTTGAAAACATGGTTACGACTTAATTTCTTATAATGTTCTCTCTCTCTCTTCTTCTGTCTGTCTCTGACTCTGTCTCTGTCTCTCTCTCTCTCTCTCTCTCTCTCTCTCTCTCTTCTCTCTCTCTCTCTCTCTCTCTCTCTCTCTCCTCGTGTGACACTGATCAGCAGATGTATATGATTAATTTAATTTTAAAAGGTGCTCCCAAATATTTAATAACTACTTTTTTTAAGGAGTGTTTTATAATTGTAAACATTTAAAAACACTTTATTATAAAATTACTTTATAATTTGCAGTGGGCGGGGCTATTCATACTATTATTTACAGATTTATACCTTATTTGTGAACGTATTGAAAGTAATTACAACATAATACAGACACAGCATGAATTATAAAATAGGAGAGATTATAAAAAATAATAATTCAGTATTTGCCAATTGTGTGAATTATGAATGGCTGCCTTTGAGAAATTTACAAAAAAAAAATCTAAGCTTTCAGAAAATTGACTATAGAATTATTATTCTTTTTGTGTACGAGAGTTCAAGGCTCTGAGACTTCCGCTTCTGACATAGCATATGTGAGGTGAGTTTGGTGGAGCTCTGGATTATTCTTGCCCCATGGCCAGAAGGACCACAACAGACGAATATTTTTTATGTTCATGGCAGGCATTTGACTCAGACATTTCTAACTACATTTCGTTTCCTCCCGTTACCTGATTACTTTCCATTCCCTAGGTGCTATGTGAATTTACCGAAAATAATAATACTTTTGCCCAATTTAACCTCGACCCATGTTTTAAAAAAATTCACAAGATTACCCAATGATAAACAGCATGATTACTCAAATATTACTTGATCTCAGTACCAAACTGATTCCCCCACACACACACACTCACATGGGTGGCAGGAGCTGTGAATCAACCCCTGCAACCACAAAAAGGTAAGTACATACACAACAACCACTACGAATAATTTCTTCCTGATGTGGCAGAAGAGTCAGGCAGATTTTATAGTATCCTTAACATGTAAGGGAAATATTAATTATAAAGCTTCTTAAGTTTATAAGCTTTTATGTGGATTTTGAGGTAAAGTAACACAAACTTCAGCAGTTTATGTAATGGATGAGAGCGCCAGTAATGGTTATGCCTTCTTTCACCACACAAAAAATATAACAACAAAGAGAAAATGCTTCCATTAATGTACAGAATTACAAGGTTGCAGGAGTGGTTACCTAGTGTTGTAAGTACCTTCAGCGGTAACTACTTGATGTAGTAACTACTTGATGTAGTAACTACTTGATGTAGTAACTACTTGATGTAGTAACTACTTGATGTAGTAACTACTTGATGTAGTAATAATTTGGTTTTGTAATTGCCTGTTTTAGTTACCTGGTGTTGTAACTACGTGGTTTAAGAACTACATTGTGTTGTAACTACTTGGAGTTGTAACTACTAGGTGTAGCAACTACCTGGTATAAGAACTACCTAGTTTAGTAACTACCTTGAGTTTTAACTATTTGATGTAGTAACTACCCGATGTTGTAATTACCTTGCGTAATAATTACATGGTGTTGAAGAAACTGGTGTAGTAAATAAGTGGTGAAGTAGCTAGGTGTAGAAACTACATGAGGTTGCAACTACTTGGTGTAGTAATTACCTGGTGTATTTACTATCTGGAGTTGTAACTGCCTAATGTTGTAACTTGTGTAGGAGTTACCTGGTGTTGTAACTACCTTGTGTAGTAGCTAACTGGTGTAGTTACTACGTGGTGTAGTTACTAAGTGGTGTAGTAACTACCTGGAGTTGCATCTACCCAGAGCTGTAGCTACATGGTGTAGAAACCATCTGGTTTTGTTACTAATTGTGCTGTAGCTACCTGGTGTAGTAATTAATTGTTGTAACTACCTGGTGTAGTAAGTTTGTGGTGTTTAAACCAGATGGTTTTGAAGCTATGTGGCGTAGTAAATACCTCGTGATGTAATTACCTGCCATTGAAATTATCTGGTGTAGTAGTTACATGGTGTGGTAGTTACCTGGTGTTGTAACTACCTGGTGTTATAAACACTTGGCGATATAACTACTTTGAGTTATAAGTACCTTATGTTGTAGATACATTGTGATATAACTACATGGTGTAATAGTTATCTGGTGTTATAATTACATAGTGTCATCAATTCCTTTTATTATAGTTACTACCTGGTGTAGCATCAGTCTGGTGTTGTAATAACCTGCTGCTTTAAGCATCTGGTGAATTAACTTCATGCTGTGGTTAGTTACCATTTTGTCCTAGGTACATGTCGATTAGACACTAGGCCTGTTGTATGTGTGTGTGTGTGTGTGTGTGTGTGTGTAAGGAAATATTTCGAAATGTTTCCGCTCTGCCGGGAATCGAACCCGGGTCCTCCGTGCGTGAAGCGAGAGCTTTAGCCACCAGGCCACCAGGGCGTGGTGTCTACCTGTTGATGGAACTACCTAGTAATGTAACTACCTGGTGTTCTAATTACCTTCTGAATGAACTACCAGGTGTAGTGACTACCTGGTCGTGCAGCTACCCGATGTTCTAATTACACGACTCTTGTACCCAGTTTTACTGGGTCACCTTTTACACCCACGAGAAATGTATCTCTGGCATCAATGTCATCAGGTTTCCTATTCACTGTGAACAGAGAGTCTATAGGAAGGTTCCTTGATGCTGGCGTGGAGTCTTTTGATCCAAGAAAAGCGCTTTGCTCTAAATACAATAAATAAATAAAATAAAGGACAATTTGCCTCGTTGAAAATAAAATGGTACTGGTTTTTTTTTACCATGTAATTCGATAGATCACTGGTCATTAGTGCTTGTTTGAGCAGTCACTGGCGAAGCTGACAAAATTCTTCAGGTATTAGTTTTACCAACTTTATCATTTCTAATCTTGAACGTTCACCATATTCTTGCAAACGAAAAAATTGTTCATTTGAGGAGGATTTAAAATATGCGTTTGGTGTCAAATTTTATTCAACGATTATATTAAATGTTTATATACAAAACTTTAGAAACACATACATGGTACACATACGTAGTTATCCATACACAGTATATCATTATATTAACAGCAGAGAATACCGTCAAGGTACAAGGTAGGACCACGTCCTATGTCCTCCAAATACTAATACCTGTATTTGGTCTAGTGAAAAAAATCAAGAATGTAGAAGGCCACTTATCATATATTTATACAAGTCCACCTGCTAGAAGACACCAAGAGAAGGCAAGGAACATCACATTTCTTGTTTGTGAAACTCCTGTTTTTAGAATGTTAGAAAAATCACAGTAAGACTTGTTTAAACAATGCCCAGTTGGAATATGTTAAATATTGCCAATTATCAACACTTATTCCATATTATACTATTATTGTTATTATTATTATTAAGACTGAAAAAAGTTCTTGTATAGGATTTTAA
This sequence comes from Cherax destructor, assembly GCA_009830355.1. NCBI lineage: Eukaryota > Metazoa > Arthropoda > Malacostraca > Decapoda > Parastacidae > Cherax > Cherax destructor. The sequence continues at coordinate 133,746 of WNWK01001282.1, read as the reverse complement.
AGGTTGAAGATAAGATGCATTTTATGTTACAATAAAAACTTATCTAGCCAATGGTCACAGATATCTTTGGTGAGCTCAGGTTGGAAACACAAAACCAACTCACACAGCCAACTCATCGAAGTGACTGAAATGCATGATCGATCAGTTCGATGTCACGAGAAACATTTCCACTGTTCCTTCAGCGTTGAGGCGGTCAACCACCCAACACGAGAAATACTACACCACTAAGTATGCCTCAGACACACTATTTTTGTGGCAAGCAGCTACAACTTGCTTGCAGGGCAGCACTCAACATTGTTCGATGTAATTTTTCCATATGCACCGAGTGTGGGGGGAAAAAAAAGGTCGATGTGCGCGAAGACCAGCTTCTTTCTCACAAGTTCAACGTGTCCACGGTCCAGGGCGGCTCGATGGGTCCGCCTCGGCTGAAAATCAGTAGGCAAGTCCGAGGTATCTAGTAGAGCACTCAATAGGGAGACCTGACAGACCTCTGCGGTAGAAATGGCGTGTGGGTGGCCTCAGGATCTTCTGTTGAGGAGACTTCTCCCTGCGATCTCGCTCAACTTCTTTGTCACAAGTAAGGGAGAAGAGTGACCACGCCCGACGGAATTGTGAACGTCGTCCTCTGCTCTCAGAGGTAACTGTCGGGGTTGTCGGTGTGTTGACGGTGGTAGTCTGCTCGGGCGTCTTGGCTGGGGGTGGAAGACTGACGGAAGTACAGTAGTGGCTACGTCGCTCGCTGCTTAGAGAATCGCGATCGGTGCGACGTTCTTTAGAACGGCTGTGTCGTTGGCAGTGATCTTGACTGTTGCTTGAGCTGATCGTGTGTTTCTCTGGGGACTGTCGCTGCCAGTCTACCAATCTTTCCACGCTGCTCACGCCAATCCTGACGGCGGTTCCTGGTTTGCTTTTGGGTGAGGTAAGGCAGCTCACGCTTGCCTCATGAGAGCGGCCTGGCTGCTCTCCTGGACTGTACCAACATTCGTCAGAAAATCTCAATAACTTCTGCCCTGGCGCTAAGGTAGCAGAGACCGAGTGTGTATCTTGAAACTGTTGTGTTCGCAGCCGACCCTCTGCTGAGACCTCCCTCCTGCTGACGTTCGACTTCGGTGGCACCATCGGAGACTCGCTCTGAGTAAAGTCAAAACTCTGCATTCTCTGCAGCCTTTTTCGTTGCTTTTTCTGACTAGAAGTCTCGTGATTAGGGTACGTAATGCTTCTGAATTTCATAGCAATCTTGTTAGTAGCCATGATAGCAATACGTGTCACTAAACCAACACGCCCCTCTTTCACACACGTCTATAGTTTTTCAGGAGTAACTGAGTCAGAAATTCTCACGAGTCCAGCGGCAGACTGCTAACCCACAACACGCTCTCTTGAGCGTGCCAGCTGCTCCCGTCTCTATATACGTGCCTGGCGGGAGCCACGCCCCCTGCGTGGTGTGAGTTGCCAGTGTGTGACACTGTTCTAGCCAACATGCTTTCTCAGTCTTATTAGTGGTAACAGAGAACGAGCTCTTCTATTAAACACTCCTAGCACATATCACAGCTCTTTTAAGTTGAACTTCCTTATAATTGTCTCATCATTTATTTAACTATTTATTATATATATATATTTTTTATATTCATCGATCCCTAAAGCAGTTTCTTAAATTTCTTCTTCAAATACATTTTCTTTGTTTGTCCTCAAGTAGATCACTTTGTTGCATTCCTTCAGCAACACTCCGCTAGCATACTCTGGCGTGTGCGCGCAACTCATTGATGCACCAGCATACTGGCCAGAGTCGAGGCACTACGGTGGCTACTTGTTGCTCCTCACAGAGGACAGGGGGTCCTTCGAATGCTTCGTTAGATAGTATGTTTGTCTCGCTCTTAGCAGACGGAGACTAGAGCCTCCAACACCCACTGCGCTAAATGACCCACACTTGTTTAACACACATATAAACAAAATAAAAGACCACACAGTGGATACACGGGAATCCACAACTCGCTCATGTTGATGCGTTTGTTGGGTACATTATATTCTAACTTTTGTGCTTCAAAATAAGTATATATTCTTCTTTGTTAGCTGTTCTAGTTCTTCAATAAGCTCTTCTATTTTAGTAATAATTTCAGGGACATCTGCTGTTTTTCCCTTAGTTTTAGATCTGTAAAACAATTCTGTTGCAAGTTTTATTGCTGCAGAAAAACGTTACCGTAGTTTTTCTGCTCTTGGAGATTGCTAATACAATTCGCGCCACAAAAGTCGGTCTCAATAGTCTTTTTCTTGCTACATTTGATTATTAAAGCTTTTGCTACATTTGCTGTGACTACCACTGATGTGACTGTTAACACTAGAATGCTTCTTCTAATAGGCTTCAACCCCTAACAATAGCGTATCTTAATTAAGCAAAGGTTTGGGTGGATTTTGAGTTATGTGTGTGCTAATTTGTCAGTTTTACTGAAAATTTGGTTATAATTGAAATGTTCGGTTTCCTGTAAAGTGTTTTTCAAGCGATAAATTGTGAATGCCTCATCCGATCCGTCTTAAATCTTCAGTGAGGAAAACTCAGGCTTTTAATCTAAGCGCTGTATTATTTTCGGAACCATCTCTGTGCGACAATTAGGGAACGCCTATTCTGGTTTACCATTAATCCTTAATAGAAGTTGCCATTGTTTTTTTGGCTGTGTAAATGTGAATTTACCATTTTATTAACAAATTAAGATATTAGTTTCCTCAAGATAAATTGTGATCCTTCTGATTTGTTTAAAATCTTCATTAATGACATTTAAATACATTAAAAAATATATTACACTTTATTTTCCTTTTGAGACTGAAACCCATTTAGTTATTGGTAGGATGTTAAGTGACTGAATTATTTTTTTGTTCTTAATTTTCTACAAGATTTTCGCTTTTCAGTTGACAACTCATCTAATAAATTTTAAATTCACAACGCTGGCGCACTGTAACTGTGAAAAGATTTATGCAACTATTGGTATGTACAGGTTTTCATGCGATAACTTGAGACAGCATCTTCTCCCAAAAAGAAAATACTTTCATCATCATTCAACACTTTCACCACACTCATACATAATCACTGTTTTTGCAGAGGCGCTCAGATACGACAGCTGAGAATAGTCCCTCCCAGCTGTCACTATCCCAGACCCCTACTTTAAAGTGCAGGCATTGTACTTCCCATTTCCAGGACTCAAGTCCAACTAAATCAATTAACTGGTTTCCCTGAATCCCTTCACAAAATGCTACCCTGCTCACACTCCAACAGCTCGTCAGGTCCCAAAAACCATTCGTCTCCATTCACTCCTATCTAACACGCTTACACATGCTTGCTGGAAGTCCAAGCCCCTCGCCCACAAAACCTCCTTTACCCCCTCCCTCCAACCTTTTCTAGGACGACCCCTACCCCGTCTTCCTTCCCCTACAGATTTATACGCTCTTCAAGTCATTCTACTTTGATCCATTTTCTCTAAATGACCAAACCACCTCAACAACCCCTCTTCAGCCCTCTGACAAATACTTTTAGTAACTCCACACCTTCTCCTAATTTACACATTCCGAATTTTCTACATAATATTTACACCACACATTGCCCTTAGACAGGACATCTCCACTGCCTCCTCGCTGCAGCATTTCCAACCCATGTTTCACACCCATATAAGAGTGTTGGTACCACTATAATTTCGTACATTCCTTTCTTTGCCTCCATGGATAACGTATTCCTTCATCAATTATATGGTTAACCTCATCCTTCATAAACCCATCCGCTGACACGTCAACTCCCAAATATCTGAAAACATTTACTTCTTCCACAATCCCTCTCTCCAATGTGATATCCAATTTTTCTTTATTTAAATCGTTTGATACCCTCATCATCTTACTCTTATCTATGTTCACTTTCAACTTTCTACCTTTACACACCCTCCGAAACTCGTCCACTAACCTTTGCAACTTTTCTTTAGAATCTCCCATAAGCACAGTATCATCAGCAAAAAGTAACTGTGTCAACTCCCATTTTGCATTTAATTCCCCATAATTTAATCCCACCCCTCTCCCCAACACCCTAGCATTTACTTATTTTTACAACCCCATCTATAAATATATTAAACAACCATGGTGACACATCCCTGTCTAAGACCTACTTTTACCGGGAAGTAATCTCCCTCTCTCCTACACACCCTAACCTGAGCCTCACTATCCTCATAAAAACTCTTTACAGCCTTCAGTAACTTACTACCTATTCCATACACTTGCAACATTTGCCACATTGCTCCCCTATCCACTCTATCATATGCCTTTTCTAAATCCATAAATGCAATAAAAACTTCTCTACCTTTATCTAAGTACTGTTCACATATATGCTTCACTGTAAACACTTGATCTACACATCCCCTACCCACTCTAAAGCCTCCTTGCTCATCTGCAATCCTACTCTCTGTCTTACCTCTAATTCTTTCAATAATAACCCTGCCATACACTTTACCTGGTATTCTCAGTAAACTTAATCCAATATAATTCTTACAATCTCTTTTATCCCCCTTCCCTTTATATAAAGGAACTATACATGTTATCTGCCAATCCCTAGGTATTTTCCCCTCTTTCATACATTTATTAAACAAAAATACCAACCACTCTAACACTATATTATCCCCTGCTTTTAACATTTCTGTCATGATCCCGTCAGTTCCAGCTGCTTTACCCCCTTTCATTCTACGTAATGCCTCACGCACCTCCCCACACTCACATCCTGCTATTCTTCACTCCTAAACGATGTTGTACCTCCCTGGCCAGTACATGAAATTACCGCCTCCCTTTTTTCATCGACATTTAAAAGTTCCTCAAAATATTCCCGCCATCTACCCAATACCTCCAGCTCCCCATCTACTAACTCCCCTACTCTGTTTTTAACTGACAAATCCATTCGTTCCCTACCTTTCTTACCTTGTTTATCTCACTCCAAAAAAATTTCTTGTTTTCAGCAAAATTTCTTGACAGAGCCTCTCCCATTCTTTTATCTGCTCTTCTTTTGCACTCTCTCACAACTCTCTTCACCTTTCTTTTACTCTCCATATACTCTGCTCTTCTATTAACACTTCTCTTTTGTAAAAACCTCTCATAAGCTACCTTTTTCTCTTTTATCACACCCTTTATTTCTTCATTCCACCACTCACTCCTCTTTCCTCCTGCACCCACCCTCCAATAGCCACAAACTTCTGCCCCACATTCTAATACTGCATTTTTAAAACTATCCCAACTCTCTTCAACCCCAATGTGAATGAATGGTTCAGAGAACCGACGAGTTGGTAAATTAGACACATATGCAACACTTGGGTATCTTTATTGATGGACTGACAACATCGACTCAAGATTGAGGGACTGACAACCTCACACTCCTCCTGTTCTTCACGATTCTCCTTTGTATGGACTGATGAAGCCACTGTGTGGCGAAACGTTTCTCAATAAAGATACCCAAGTGTTGCATATGTGTCTAATTTACCAACTCTCGTTCTCTGAACCATTCATTCACTCCTGTCTGACACTGCAACATCTTGGTATCTTATCACATGATTTCTTCGCTTGCCTATTTCTTGGGCACGACCTACTCCACATTGAACAAATGTGACACCTCCTAGACTGCTGCACTTCCTGTTTACAGTATATAAGCTTCCTCCGCTCATATGCTGTTATTCTATTCAAGATTGATGGACTGACAACATCGACTCAAGATTGAGGGACTGACAACCTCACACTCCTCCTGTTCTTCACGATTCTCCTTTGTATGGACTGATGAAGCCACTGTGTGGCGAAACGTTTCCTCAATAAAGATACCCAAGTGTTGCATATGTGTCTAATTTACCAATCTCTTCAACCCCCCTGCCCCCACTACTCATACTTGCACTAGCCCACCTTTCTGCCAATAGTTGCTGATATCTCACCCTAACTTCCTCCTCCCTTAGTTTATACACTTTTACCTCTCTCTTACTTGCTGTTGCCATTTTCATTTTGTCCCAAATACCTTTTACTCTAACTGTAGCTACAACTAAATAATGATCCGATATATCCGTTGCCCCTCTATAAACATGTACATCCTGAAGCCTACCCATCAACCTTTTATCCACCAATACATAATCTAACAAACTACTTTCCTTACGTGCTATATCATACCTTGTATATTTATTTATCCTCTTTTTCATAAAATATGTATTACTTATTACCAAACCTCTTTCTACACATAGCTCAATTAATGGTTCCCCATTTACATTTACCCCTGGCATCCCAAATTTACCTACTGCTCCCTCCACAACATTTTTACCCACTTTAGCATTAAGATCCCCAAATACCACAAATACTCTCTCACTTGGTTCAAAACTCCCCACACACTCACTCAACATTTCCCAAAATCTCTCTCCTCTACACTTCTCTCCTCTCCAGGTGCATAAACACTTACTATAACAAACTTTTCACATCCAACCTTTATTTTACTCCACATAATCCTTGAATTTATACATTTATATTCCCTCTTTACCTGCCATAACTGATTATTCAACATTTTGCCACTCCTTCTTTAGCTCTAACTCTATTTGAAACCCCTGACCTAATCCCATTTATTTCTCACCACTGAAACTCTCCTACCCCCTTCAGCTTTGTCTCACTTAAAGCCAGGACATCCAGCTTCTTTTCATTCATAACATCTACAATCATCTCTTTCTTATCATTCTCACAACATCCTCGCACATTCAAACATCCCACTTTGACGGTTTTCTTCTTTTTATTTTTAGTAAATCTATACAGGAAAAGGGATTACTGGCCCATTGTTCCCGGCATTTTAGTAGACTTTTACAACACGCATGGCTTACGGAGGAAAGATTCTTATTCCACTTTCCCATGGATATGAAAAGAAAAGCAATAAGAACAAGAACTATTAAGATAAAATCAAAGAAAACTCAGATGAGTGTGTATACATAAACGTGTACATGTATGTGTAGCGTGACCTAAGTGTAAGTAGAAGTAACAAGACATACCTGAAATCTTGCATGTTTATGAGACAGAAAAAAGACACCAGCAATCCTACCATCATGTAAAACAGATACAGGCTTTCGTTTTACACTCACTTGGCAGGACGGTAGTACCTCCCTGGGTGGTTGCTGACTACCAACCTACTACCTACCTACTATATATATATATATATATATATATATATATATATATATATATATATATATATATATATATATATATATATATCTGTTCCTTTGACAGGAACAGTATCTTCAATCGAGCCATGGCTTGATTAATTTGATTCAGGCTGAGGGACTCGTTGCCTCAACCTCCTCCTCATTTTACACCTTTCTTTCCATTGGTTTTCTGAAACATTTACATAACAAACAGGTTTGCTCAACAGCTGCAGTAGCTTCATGTTCTTGATGTCTCTATAACGCTGGTTGAATATCTCTTGAAGAATTCCAGTCTTTCTTGCATATTTTTTTCAGGATTGTAATTCGCACTGTGTTTTGAATTTTGTCCTACACACAGCATCGAGGGTCACAGCTGTGTTACTCATGAGCCTCCAAGACTGCTTCACTGATCTAAATGGGAACAAAGACACTAGTAGCAGAAAAGCCTTTACATATAGCGTTTTGTTCATACCTGAGCTTCAAGTACAAAAGACCCGCCATTGGCGAAACGTTGTAATGAAAGGATTCTCTTTTAGCAGTCTTCCTTCGTGTCGGCTTATAGCATTGTTTACACACCGCGTCATAAGTATGGATTAACGTAAACTCTCATCTTATTTATATACAGTGAGAGACTTTAACCTATCGGTGTTTGTGTATCCTGTCCGTTGAGTTTATGATCCGATTTGTGAATTTATTCGTGCGACAACTTATGTACTTGATGATGTGTGTAGTTTCTTGTTTGAGTGTGTGTGTGTGTGTGTGTGTGTGTGTACTCACCTAGTTGTACTCACCTAGTTGTGGTTGCAGGGGTCGATCCATAGCTCCTGGCCCCGCCTCTTCACTGGCCGCTACTGGGTCACGCTCCCTGCTACATAAGCTTTATCATACCTCTCCTTAAAGCTATGTATGGAGCCTGCCTCCACTACATCGCTTCCCAAGCTATTCCACTTCCCGACCACTCTATGACCGAAGAAATACTTCCTAACATCCCTGTGATTCATTTGAGTCTTCAACTTCCAACTGTGTCCCCTTGTTGCTGTGTCCCATCTCTGGAACATTCTGTCTCTGTCCACCTTGTCTATTCCTCTCAGTATCTTATATGTCGTTATCATGTCCCTCCTATCTCTCCTGTCCTCCAGTGTCGTCAGGTCGATTTCCCTTAACCTCTCGTCGTAGGACATACCCCTTAGCTCCGGGACTAGTCTTGTTGCAAACCTTTGCACTTTCTCTAGCTTCTTTACGTGCTTGGCTAGATGTGGGTTCCAAACTGGTGCTGCATACTCCAATATGGGCCTAACGTACACAGTGTACAGAGTCCTGAACGATTCTTTATTAAGATGTCGAAATGCTGTTCTTAGGTTAGATAGGCGCCCATATGCTGCAGCAGTTATTTGGTTGATGTGCGCCTCAGGAGACGTGCCTGGTGTTATACTCACCCCAACATATTTTTCCTTGATTGAGGTTTGCAGTCTCTGGCCCCCTAGACTGTACTCCGTCTGCGGTCTTCTTTGCCCTTCCCCAATCTTCATGACTTTGCACTTGGTGGGGTTGAACTCCAGGAGCCAATTGCTGGACCAGGCTTCCAGCCTGTCCAGATCCCTTTGTAGTTCTGCCTGGTCCTCGTCCGATTGAATTCTTCTCATCAACTTCACATCATCTGCAAACAGGGACACTTCGGAGTCTATTCCTTCCGTCATGTCGTTATGTGTGTGTGTGTGTGTGTGTGTGTGTGTGTGTGTGTGTGTATGTGTCTGTCTATCTGTGTGTGTGTCTGTCTGTGTGTGTGTCTGTGTGTGTGTGTACGTCCATGTATGTGTGTGTATACTCACCAAGTTGCATTTGATGGGATTGAATCTCAACTCGCGGCTCCGCGTCGTTAACAACAATCGACGGAATTGTTGGTTCCTGGTCTCATGAGTCCTATCATACGTACTCTTGAAACCGTGTACTTCCCTTCAGCATTTACTCTTGTTGTCAATTCCCTGGATAAGAACTATAACAACTGTGTTGAGTTAGGCATAATAAATAACCTCTGGGCTTCTACACTGCAAACTGAATTGTTTCCCATCGTAGTGGCAATAAACTTTAACTTTTGACACTGAGCTTGACTCCTTGATTACTTTTTGACACTGAGCTTGACTCCTTGATTATATTTTGACACTGAGCTTGACTCCTTGATTACTTTTTGACACTGAGCTTGACTCCTTGATTATATTTTGACACTGAGCTTGACTCCTTGATTACTTTTTGACACTGAGCTTGACTCCTTGATTACCTTTTGACACTGAGCTTGACTCCTTGATTATTAACTTGTGACACTGAGCTTGACTCCTTGATTACATTTTGACACTGAGCTTGACTCCTTGATTACATTTTGACACTGAGCTTGATACCTTGATTATTACCGACATAAAATCATCACTGTAGGCATTTGACTCGCATAATAACTCTAACATCATGGTCATTGAAAAAGCCAGGTATAGATGCTAAAAAAAAATCAGAAAAAAAGAAAATTCATATACTATTCTTATGAATTCCATCGTACACTGAATTACTCCTACATAATAAAGATAATAAATTTGCCAAAATGCCCTGAAGGGTATATATATATATATATATATATATATATATATATATATATATATATATATATATATATATATATATATATATATATATATATATATATATCTGTGTCAAGCATTAGGAATAATATTAAAAGAAAAATAAATAATGAATCTGAAAGTCATAATAATGCAGTTAGAAGCCTGAGTAAATCTATAGATCACTTTGATAACATGAACATAGATAAGTATATTACGAAGCAACTTATAATGTGAACAGACTGACTAATGTTGTAGCAGCCAGGCTCCAGGCTTAGGCTTGCGTATAAGTACTTCTGGTAGTGTGGCAGGCGCACTTATGATGTTCAAACTATATGTGAAATATGTGGTTATCACCATTGTTACTTTTTTTTTTTAATTTTATGTGCTTAATTGTGCACTTACTGAGGAATATAGAGATAGTATAATAACCGATGTGATATGTCAAGGTATCGTATAAATGAAAATATGGTAAATTTGTTTGCAACCGATAAAGCAAATTGTAGTTATAGATCCAGACGTCTTCCTTTTAATCCTTTTGGGGACTAGATTCTATAGGCCTATTGTGTATCCATATAATCTTGTGCAACAGTTCACAGGACAGATATGAGGTGCACAGTAAACTAATCGCTTTTAGAGGCAAATATCTAAATCTAAATCTTGTATCATTGCCCTAACACAGAAAAAAATTGTTTCCTAACATACCCGTGGCTCGTGTGTGTTCTCACCAAATTGTGCTCGTCTATTTGTGGTTGCAGTGGTCGAGTCATAGCTCCTGGCCCCGCCTCTTCGTTAGCTGCTACTAGGTCCACTCTCTCTCTCTTCTCCAAGGGCCTTATCGTACCTCATCTTAAAGCTACTTATGAATCCTGCCTCCACTACTTTACTCTCCAGATTGTTCCACTTCCTGACAACTCTACGGCTGAAGAAATACTTCCTAACATTCATATGACTCATTTCACTTGTTGACTTTCAGATATGTCCCCTTCTTCCTGTGTCCCATCTTTGAAACATTCTGGTTCTGTCCACCTAGTTAATTCCTCTCAGTATTTTATACGTCATTATCATGTCCTCCCTATCCCTCCTGTCCTCCAGTATCATCAGGTTGAGTTCCCTTAACCTCTCCTCGTGGAAATACCCCTTAGTGTGTGTGGAAGTGTGCGTTTGTGTGTGTTTACTCACCTAGTTGTGGTTGCAGGGGTCGAGTCATAGCTCCTGGCCCCGCCACTTAACTGGCCGCTACTGGGTCACTCTCCCTGCGCCATGAGCTTTATCATACCTCTTCTTAAAACCATGAATGAATCCTGCCTCCACTATTTTGCTTCTTAAACTATTCCACTTCCCGACTACTCTGTGACTGAAGAAATACTTCCTAACATCCCTGTGATTCATATGAGTCTTCAACTTCCAAGTGTTTCCCCTTGTTGCTGTGTCCCATCTCTGGAACATTCTGTCTCTGTCCACCTTGTCAATTCCTCTCAGTATTTTATATGTCGTTATCATGTCCCCTCTATCTCTCCTGTCTTCTAGTGTTGTCAGGTCGATTTCCCTTAACCTCTCCTTGTAGGACATACCCCTTAGCTCCGGGACTAGTCTTGTTGCAAACCTTTGCCCTTTCTCTAGTTTCTTTACGTGCTTGTCTAGGTGTGGGTTCCAAACTGGTGCTGCATACTCCAGTATGGGCCTAACGTACACAGTGTACAGGGTCCTGAACGATTCCTTATTAAGATGTCGAAATGCTGTTCTTAGGTTTGCTAGGCGTCTGTATGCTGCAGCAGTTTTTTGGTTGATGTGCGCCTCAGGAGATGTGCCTGGTGTTATACTGTGTGTGTGTGTGTGTGTGTGTGTGTGTGTGTGTGTGTGTGTAGGTGGGTAGGTAGTCCCCTATTTGCGGTTGCAGGGGTCAATTCACAGCTCCTGGCCCACCTTATTCGCTGGTCGATACTAGGTTCATTCTCTTCTCCAAGAGTTTTATCGTACCTCTTTTTAAAGCTATGTATGGATCCAACCCCCACTACATCAGTCTCCAGATAGCTTCACTTCCTGACAACCCTATGACTGAAGAAATACTTCCTAACATTCCTCTGACTCATCTGAGATCTCAGCTTCCAGTCGTGACTGATCCGCTGTTGCTGTGGCTCTTTGAAACACTGTGTCCCTCTCCTCCTTGTCAATTCCTCTCAGTATTCTAAACATCGTTATCATGTCCTCCATATCTCTCCTATCCTCAAGTGTCGTGTGTGTGTGTGTTTTATGAAGAAATATTGATCAGTTCCACTCTTCTATAATTAGTGGGCTATCTTGAGAAATGGTAATTATCATATAAGAGCAACTCCAGCTCTGTTGGGAGGAAACCTTTGAAGTTGTCGTAGACGCTGAACCCACATTAGGATAAGTGACGATATCCTTATCATCTAGCTAAATTCTCTCACCTGACACTCATAAACTTTATTATTTCATGAGTGAACCTCATCCTGTGTGATGCAATATTCCAGGGACACCTTCCAAACATTTATTCTTGTAATGCAACTATCAAAAAGAATATCCTCTCTCCACATTGCTTTCTTTCCCATTATGTAACTCTTATAGAAAATAGTTTAGCAGCAAACTATGGGTATTTTCACAATATAGATATAGAATAGAGTGCCTTGCATACTCTTCGTGTTCCCACCATGTAATTTCATAAATAACAAGGGAGCGGATCACTGCTGGTATTCCCACCAATTATAAATAGTAGCAGCTCCCTGCACTTATGTATACGTTAAACATTAACCAGTCACAAGTGACAGAAATATAGAGCACTGAAGGGTGCGACTGAGAGCTTAAAAATGACTGAAGTTAAATAACATCTCGTAGATTGAAAAAAAAAAAAACAGAACCCTTAAGTGGAAGGTGAGAGAGAAAGAGAGAGAAAATGTTTCTTATCGGTAATTCATGTTATTTGTAGTAATCAAGTGGGTATTATAAGTTGATCTATGCATTTAATTGCACACTCATAAAATAAAGCATTCTGATGAGCACACACACTGACGCAAACAAGATAAGATGAGCACACACACTGACGCAAACAAAGATAAGATGAGCACACACACTGACGCAAACAAGCATAAGATGAGCACACACACTGACACAAACAAAGATAAGATGAGCACACACACTGACGCAAACAAGCATAAGATGAGCACACACGCTGACGCAAACAAGAAAAGATGTGCACTCATACTGACATAAACAGTTTATAAATAAACTGACAGACACGCACATCACAGGAACACAATCTATCAGACACGCACATCACAGGTACACAAACTGAGAGATACACACATCACAGGCACACAAACTGTCAGACACGTACATCACAGGTACACAACCTGTCAAACATGCACACGATTCACAAACCTTTATTTTCAGACGACGTTTCGCTCTCCGTTGAGCTTCATCAATCAACTTACTCGATGAAGCTCTATTTAAAGCAAAACGTAGTCTGTAAATATCAACTTTCTCATCAGACATTATCTTTATACATAATTTATCGGCAAGTATTGAAATTCAATACAATTTTTTTTTCTTGAATTGGGGAAGACTGTTTCAGGAAGAAAACACAATGTATATATTACCATATATTTTATGTGAATGTCGTGTCAAATACAAGATTTGCAAAAATATACAAACTTCTTTGTTTTGTTTTTTTAGCAAGGATTAAGAAACATCGTTGAGCGTACATAAAAAATAATGTAATATTTACCACATTTACGAAATACCTATATATACGAGTATTCTCTGATCACAGAAGCATTCGTACCGAGAGAGCGACAACACTCGCAGTCTCTTGAAACATTTTAAGTTAAATTTGCAAAATATATTGTATAGATATTTCTCAGTATTACACAACTCGATGATTTATTCAGAGTATACGTTAAAAAAACAAACGTCAACAATGTAGCAGTCGATAAGCGGGTGAAATAAAGAGAATAAGAGAGACTAATGTTGTGAAATTATTGGCCAACGAGATCAGGTATATCATATCTTGTCAACAATTAATAGGTAGGTCTTACACTAGGAGTGACCTGGAATACATTCGTGTATTAAAAAAATATAGCTCCTTCTGCAGCAGTGATTCGACAACAGCGAGTCTTTCGCATCTGTGATTCTCCTGTAGCAGTGATTCATTTGCTGCAGCGATTCTTCTGTGATTCTTCAGCAGCAGTGATTCTTTTTGCTGCAGCGATTCTTCTGCAGTAGTGATTCAGCAGCAGCGAGTCTTCTGCAGTAGTTATTCTTCTGTAGGAGGGATTCTTTTGCTGTAGTGATTCTTGTGTAAGAGATTTTTCTACAGCGGTGATTCTTTTTCTGCAGTGATTCTTTTGTAAGTGCTTCTTCTGTAGGAAATGATTCTCTTGCTGCAGTGATTCTTCTGTAACAGTGATTCATCTGCAGCAGTGATTATTTTCCATCGTTGATTTCTCTGAATCAATGATTTTCTGCATCTTTGCTGCTTTTGCTGCAGTGATGCTATTCCGTTGTTGATTTATCAGCAGCAGTGCCACTTCTGCAGCTGTGATTCTTCTGTAGCATCTTTGCTGCTTTTGCTGCAGTGATGCTATTCCGTTGTTGATTTATCAGCAGCAGTGCCACTTCTACAGCTGTGATTCTTCTGTAGCAGTGATTCGTCTCCATAGTTGGCTCGTCTCTATCGTTGATTTTTCTGCACCAGTGATTTTTCACACACCACAAACACTAAAACAGTAATATTTGTAAAGGTAATTTGATGTGTCCATTATCACGGGAAAACAATTCAGAGAGGCTGGGGGAAAAAGAGAAACTCAATAAGCTAGGCCTAGTGTGTTTGAGGAGCACTGGATGGGAAGGCCGGAGAGTCCCCTACGGTATATATGGCGGGTGGGTGCACGAAGAATGCTTGGTTGCGGTGACTTCTCGCGGCGCTGAATATCCTTGTCACACGTTATAGTGAAAAGTGACCACGCCCTTCGGAACTGAGAGCGACGCCTGCGACCCTCTGTGGAAACTGCAGTAGACGGTGCTGGTGTGCTTCTGACGGGGCTGACTGCTTCAAATGGTGGTTTGGAAGATGAGGGTAGGCTGACAGAGGAGCAAAACTGTCTTCGTCGTTCCATAATGGAACAAGTTTTGCAACAGTGTCTGTCAGAAGAGCGATTGTGACGGTGAGTGACATCCTTATTGTTAGCAGGGCTGAGGCTGCGTCTCTCAGTCAGGGACCGCTGACTGTTTGTCCGTCTTTCTACACTTGCACCAGAGTTCAGCTTGGATACTGTTCTCTGTTTTAACTTGGTTGGCGAGTCGCAGCTGTGCTCCACTGCGGGCCCACACCAGCATTCGTCGGAAAACCTCAACATCTTCTGTCCAGGAGCCAAGCAGCCAGTAGAGGAGTGCGTGTACTGGAAGTGGTCTCCTCGTAGTCGGCCCTCTGCAGAGGCCTCCCTCTTGATTCTCTCCACCCTCATATTTGTATCTTCGTAGCTGCAGTCAAAACTATTCATTCTCCTCAGAGAGAATCTTGCTTTATTTTTAATGTTGTCATTGAGAAGGTAGGTAGTGCTTCTGTAGTTGAGCCCATTCTTGTTAGAAGTCATTGTAATTGAAAAGTTCACTTGTAACTGGGGTACTAAAATTCTTCGCTTATGCAACAACAGAGATTGTTCCCATAATACAAATGTTTGTGATTTCAGTAGCACCTTGAACAACAGTGTTCCAGCACCAACGGCGAGCAGATTCCTAATGCAGTGAGATGGATGTCCCCTCTTAAATACGTTAGTGAGGCTCCGCCCCGACTGTGTGCTGCCGGGGTGTGAGAGTTTGTGTGGCATGCTGATGGCACTAAGGCCAGCAGGTCACACGGAAGGGGAATTGAGTAAACACGTAATATGTTTCGCACTACATGTAAATGCGTGTTGTAATGATTTCCTCACACTTTCAAAGAATGATACAAAAATTACCAAGAATAAATAAAAAACTAGATTTAAATTAAATAAAAATATTCCGTAAATGATTATATAAACACGTGACATCAAGCAGCCAATCCAGTTTAAAGATAAATAAAAACTGAAGTTCCAATTACATAAATGCTTTATCAGCAAGTCCAAAAAAATCATTGCTCCAGTTCCAACCCAAGTCTTCGACCTGGTAAATTAGTCGAGAAGGATCAATGTGGCGTTAGACACTGGGCCAGCTGGCTACAATAAGCCACTGGGCCAGCTGGCTACAATAAGTCACTGGGCCAGCTGGCTACAATAAGATTCATCCAACTAGGTATATTTATACACCATAGGAAGGTTAGCATAGGCATCACTGTGACCACAAATGCGAGTTTTTTCAGACGAATCTCCCGCTAGCATGGCCGTGACGAACTCTAGCTCAAGTCTCCTCAAAACCGTCCTCATTACTCACGAAATCGTAATGACACGATTGCAAACAATCCATACCACGGGCGGGGATAGAACCCGCGATCAGAGAGTCATAAAACTCCAGACCGACGCGTTAGCCACTGGGCCAGCTGGCTACAATAAGATTCATCCAACTTGGTATATTTATACACCATAAAGTTCTTGAGTAGAGAATATGTATCAAGAAAGTTTTAATGGTAAGCGAGAACCAACATATTTTTAGTTGAATGAGATTGTTTGTCCATTTTAGAATTTTAAAAAGTATTTCTAGCAATTTTAAAACATTTTATCACTTAAATGTTTTGGGTATTTTAGATCATTAGCTATTTCATAAATGTTCTTATGTGCACTATTGTTCTTCACATCATGATAGAGTTAAACTTTCTATATTCTCATCATTGTTTTTGAGAGCTTTGCGTATTTGCAGCCCGGATATGCAGTGACCTGGGTTACACCCAGGTCACTGCATATTCGACTTCTAAATGGAGTCCTTATTAATAGTGTAAACACTAGATGAAAGAGGATGCTTATATAGGAGTGACAGGTCAGGTGAGAAGCTAAGTGCAGCACTACAGTTAGTTTACTGGTCCATGCCAGTGGAGAATCTCTGAAGCTAAGACTTTTGGGAAGCTGTAAAAAAGGTCTACCTGGAGTCTACCTACCTGGAGGGTACCCATAGGAGTTTAGCATTTGTTTTTTGTGTAATACTAATTAACCTCTAACATGCTTTCATTATTCTCTTAGATGAAATGGCGATAATACTACAAGTACAGGAATATTAATGCAGATAGCTTGTGGATATAAGACATAAGCAAAGTCAAGACATATATATCTTGCTTGTGTAAATGTCATTCTCCCACAGGACGATAATGCTTCCATCTGCTTTATGGCAGGACGGTTATATTACCCCTCTGCTGTTTGACAGTAGGGTACCACGTTCCTCTGTTATGTAAACATTTGCTACTAATGTAATTAAAGTACTCTTAAGACTCGAGCTGGAAGCTGAAAGATCCCCAGCAAACTAACTATCGTACCACAAACATGAAAGAAAAAACAAAATAGAGTCGTCTAGGTTCAGTCTATTCTCTGGATGGATCTTCTCTCCTCAGTCTGTTGCTACTTACCCGATTCTCATTGATACTTGGGCATAAGCATTGACCAATATGACCTCTTCCCCTAACTTTTATTTATGTCTCCAAATCTCGTAATAAAATTAAACTAAAAAACATTAGTTGAAAAACCTCTAAGTGCTCTTTCGCATTTACAATACTTACACCAGTTTAATTATTCCTTTATCAAAATCAGGTCCCAGTTGACTGTGTAAAAACTTGAACTGGGATAGATTAGAAGATGGTCGCTTTGCTTGAGTGCAAGAGTAGATAGTGAACTGTGACGTCATGTACGAAATAGTGGAAGCGAAAAGAAAAATATTTATTTATATTTCTCTTTTTTTCGTGCTTCCACACATCAGCTGTCACTGGAGATGCCTTAATGCCGATGAGAGGCTCTTGATCTAATAGTCCAGCCTGATTACTTTCCAGTCCCAAGGTGGTGTATGATCCCTATGAGTTTAGCGCTTTTCATCGCGTAAAATACCAGCAACAATAATCTCACACACCAAAAATTTAGAACAATCAACAATCCAGTGACAAAATCAGGAAGCTTTGAAGCGATCCACCCTTCACCTGGATGTCCACAGGCGCTTCTGTCGTTGCCATGGTGACCTCTCAGCCACGTTATGACGTCAACAAGAGAGCACACACATAAACCCCTTGATTACGGAAAATAACATCGTATAATTTCTTTTAGGTTGCACATACAAGCCCCTCTGTGCTAATGACAGAACTTGACGGACTGAATTGCTTCTAAATTTATTCTCTGAAACAAGTTAGTAAAAGCTTGCAAATATTTTTTTCATCCTTTTGTAAGCTATATAACTAAAACCAAGGAACACTCAGTGAATAGTAGCAAGAGAGAGAGAGAGAGAGAGAGAGAGAGAGAGAGAGAGAGAGAGAGAGAGAGAGAGAGAGAGAGAGAGAGAGAGAGAGAGACAGACAGACAGACAGACAGACAGACAGACAGACAGACAGACAGAGACAGAGAGAGACAGAGAGAGGACAATTAAGTCTGACAGAAACTTTGTTAATTTATTTGGTTCTTTTTCTTTCTTCTTCTTCTTCTTCTTCCTCTTCTGCATCTTCATCTTGTTCTTCCTCTTTTTATATCAACCTGGCATGATACATCACCTATGGTATGGAAAGAATGACACCTTGCAAGCAGCTGATAAAGCTCGTGTTCTCATTCTCTGTGTTACTGGTTAAGTTTAAACCTTATAGACCGCACAAGAGTTATTTAATCCCCAGTATATCTGTACACTAGCATCATGATTACTTTAATGTTTAATTAACTTTCAAAGTAAAATCTATGTTTACTCACTTGGAAATACATCCCTCTCGGTGCATATGCTCGGTAAATAACTTTGTTTTTCCCTTCCGTATATATTTTGCATTTCATTCTATGTTCATTAACAATGTCTTTCATGAATTTGTTATGCACCCGTAATCCGTCCTGTGGGATCCTGCGATTTTTTTTAACACACTCGACTCACAGTCGAGAGGACCTGGGTTTTAATGCTCGCGAGGGCAACACGTATTGACAAGTCTTCTTAAACCTGCCGCCTTTTCCCACCTAGCAGTGAATAAGTATTTGTCGACTGTATTGTGTCGCATTCTTGGGCGATAACTGTATATACCATTTGAAGAGACAAATACATACTGTGATGTGTCCAGGAACTGCACCCCGATATTCTGTTAAATAAACTGAAGGTATTTGAGTACAGTCATAAACCGAAATATCACTTTAAAATTGTGACATTATGCTAACTATTCGTAACGACGTATTCCACGAGACAACTAAAGTTGTAAGTTATTAATTCATACTACAAAACTGTTCATCATTGCTGCCCTCACATCCAGTCTCACGAACCAACTGGAGGTAGAAGGCAACGTTATCCCGCTGAGATATAACCATCATGAAGGTGGACGGTCGTCCAACCCATAGTTGTTGAACATATCTGTAAATGGTGTTGTGAAAGAAGTTAATGCTAGGGTGTTGGGAAGGGAGGTGGGATTGAAAGATGCTGGATAGAAAGTATGAGCTATCCCAGTTGCTCTTTCCTGGTGACACCATTCTTTTTAATGATTCTGAAGAGAAGTTGCAAACGTTGGTGGACGATTTTTGAAGGATAAGTAAAAGAAGCAAATTAAAAATGAGCGTGGAAAACAAATAGGTGATAAGAGTAACAAAAAGACTTTTCTGACCTTTTTTTGGGTTATTCTTGGTTCTCTACACATATACTGCTATGTATGATAATCTTTGTGAACTGTATTTGTGTATACCTGAATAAACTTACTTAACAGACGAAACTTGACCATTACCAATAGTATCGCATCTCCACACCATCGTTCTTTATGATAACAACCATCTTCAAGTTTTCTGTATACGTAAGAGCTCATCAGGGAGACTGCACCAAACATTTTGCAGACTCAAAGCCAAAGCCAAGTTACTTTTGGATGGTGGTGGCTTATACATCAGGAAAAAGCAGTGTTTTCTGAAATGGGTCTTTATTAGATGATAACCCGTTTATTGCTTAATCATCCATAGGCCTTGTTTTTTGTCGGTACGAGGTATGGCAAAAATGGAGAAGGGGAGGACTGGGGAAGGATAGAACAGTGACATACCTGTTAATGAACAAGTAGAATGTGGTAAGAAAAAGTAAGTGAGCCGACTTCTTTTAGGTGAGTTTCTGTCGCATAGTGATGAGTATTTTCTCTGGGGGCGAAACATCATCCCCTGTATTACCGGAGTTTGGTTTTCTCACTGGAGGTACCGTGTTGGTGGTGAATGGCTCTTGATTCAAGGAATTGGGTTCATGCTCCCTTTTTATGGATCGAATCTGATTGCCTCCCATTTCCTCAGGTGTCGTATATCCCACATCACAACTCCTTCAAGGATGGTACCTCCATGCTGGTGAAGGACTCTTGATCAAACCCGATTATGTCAAATTCTCCAGGTGCTATAAGACTTCTTCAAGGTTTTCCGCTTCCCTTTGATCATAATAATTAACTATAGATCCCCAAAATGATCATTACAGTGGAGTTTACTGCAAGTGTATGTAGGCTATATCCTTTTCGCTATCTACAGATGACACTTCAGGACAATATTTATTAATAATATAAATAGCAAATATAAGTAATCCTTTGTTATATGTAATCAAGGCTGTAATCTGCTAGTAATTATATTTATAATCAGATATTCTCTTAGGATGAACACAAGAAAATAAGTAGAAAGATAACTAAGGCAAAACTTTTAAAATGCAAATCTTAGAGACAGAAATTATTAATTTATTAATAGAAATAAAATCTGCGATACTAAATTTGTTCTCTTCGTATAGTTAGGTAATTAAATTAGCAATTATTATAATAAATACTAATTCATCTATTACAAATCAAGTCTAGGACACAAGTCTCACGTTCGAAAATTTAATAATTGCATGTTGTTTACATGTGGCGCAGCATTATATAAGCAATTCAAAAAACACACTCGGTACCCTTCTTGTAGCTTTCCCTGCAAGGTACTTCTTAACTCTCCCTTGAAATCGTCGATACCACTACTGACAGTGACACTGTTAGGTAATTTATTCTGACTCTTTGCAGTTGTATATAACTCATTACCAGTAATGCAATGCCACAGGTGGAGGTTGCTGATGTGGAAGATTCTACTTGTGACACCTGCATAACCTGATTTTTTTTTTTTTTTGCACATGAGCTGATCTAATTCAGATCTATTGAAGGATAATCATGTGGATGATTTACAGGTCACACAGTGGGTGAGGCAACTATGTGAGTAGAGGACTCTTGCGATTAGCAGTAATATCAACACTCTTACTAACACACTCTCAAAAATCGTCTTGAACACTCACCAACACTAGCTCCACTACCAACACCCTTAACAAATACAATCACAAACAGCAGCACCAACACCCACACTGACACACTCACCCCATACTATCACCAACACCCTCTTGATACACTCATCTACATCATCCCCAACACCCTCGTTAAGACTCTCACCAACACTCACAATTTATAACCAACACTGACCAACACCTTCGCCACCACCCCTCACTACCACCCTCACCACCACCCTCATCACCATCCTCATCACTATCGCCACCCTCACCAACACCAACGTGACACGAGATCACGCGAGGAGCTGCCCAGAAAATTTCCACCTCTTGGCTGCACTTGAACCAGAAACACTCCTGACATATTTTATTGGCATAAAATTGTGAAAAATCTTTGAAATATGTAAGGAATACCGCACACGCACACACACACACACACACACACACACACACACACACACACACACACACACACACACACACACACCACACAACCACTTGATCGTGGATGCATTAATCATTAATATATATATATATATATATATATATATATATATATATATATATATATATATATATATATATATATATATATATATATCCGGTGTAAATCCAGCTTTACACAGGATATGCGATTCATTCATCATGAATACAATATTTTTTTCGCATTTTTCCTTCAGTGTATGATGACAGAGAAGCAAGTCTGAAAAAATACGTGAATTGTCCATGATATATGATGTAGAGATTTTTATCCTTTGCAAAATGAGTATCTCACACACTCCACATTCAGTTTTTTCCTCTCTGTTCTTTATTTACATATCTGGTACAATATGCTCCGTTTACTTTTTTATATACGTTAGTTTAAAAGAATGAAAACAGCCTGGGTGGAATGGACGCTGAAGAGGACCCGATGTTTGTGAAGCTGGACAAATTGCTAGAGGCTGTATACGAGTTTACCAGTAAAAAAAATTAATAGTTGTAATAACAAGGTCACAAGATACAAGCACTGTCTAGCTAGCGAGCGAGCGCGCACACACACATACAGAAACACACACACACACACACATACAGAAACACACACACATATACAGAAACACACACACACACACACAAATACAGAAACACACACACACACAGTTACCCCCCACCCCCACCTCAAGCTGCACCCCACCTGCCCATACCCCAACCATACAATCACCCCCACCCATGCTGCAACCCCCTGCGGGCACCCTGCCCACACCCCCATCCCACCAAGATCTCCCCAGGGCCACAGTATTGGAAACAAGGTTGAAGGTTTGGTACACAAATGCGGATGGAATTACGAATAAGTATGAAGAGTGGAATGAAAGAATAGATGAGGCATCCCCAGACATCATAGCGGTCACAGAAACTAAACTAAATGAGACAGTAACAGATGCAATCTTCCCACAGGGATATCAGATCCTAAGGAAAGATAGGAGGAGCAGGGGGGGGTGGAGGGGTCGCACTGCTTGTAAGGCACCGCTGGAGATTCGAGGAAATGGTAGGAGTGGAGGGGGGTATAGAACGGGATTTCATAGTAGGTACCATCCAGTCTGGGGAGCATAAGATAATCATTGCAGTGATGTATAACCCACCACAGAACTGCAGGAGGCCAGGAGAAGAATACGATGAGAACAACAGAGCGATGGTGGACACCCTGGCGGAGGTGGCAAGAAAAGCACACATGAGCAGAGCGAAGCTACTGGTCATGGGAGATTTCAACCACAGGGAGATCGACTGGGAGAACCATGAACCACGTTGGGGTCCAGAAACTTGGAGAGCCAAGATGATGGACGTGGTACTGGAAAACCTGATGCACCAACATGTCAGGGACACGACCAGAGAGAGGGAAGAAGATGAACCAGCAAGACTGGACCTTGTATTCACCCTGAACAGCTCAGATATTGAAGACATAACGCACGAGAGCCCCCTGGGAGCCAGTGACCATATGGTGCTTAGCTTTGAGTACATTGTAGAGCTACAGGTGGAGAGGGGAAACAGTACCGATAGAGACAAACCAGACTTTAAAAGAGGAAACTACACGGGCATGAGGAATTTCCTGCAGGACATTCAGTGGGAAAGGGAAATGGAAGGACTGACAGTAAATGAAATGATGGAATACGTAGGGGCAAAGTGCAAGGAGGCAGAGGAACGGTTTATACCCAGAGGCAAAGGTTTAAATGGGAAGGCCAGAAAGAGCCCCTGGTTTACCCAAAGGTGCAGGGAGGCAAAGACTCAGAGTATCAGAGAATGGAAACGGTACAGAAGGCAAAGAACCCAAGTAAACAAAGAGATTAGTAGAAGAGCTAGAAACGAGTATGCACAAGTACGGAGGGAGGCCCAGAAACAGTACGAAAACAACATAGCATCGAAAGTTAAGTCCGACCCGAAACTGATGTTCAGTCACATCAGAAGGAAGACAACAGTCAAGGACCAGGTGATAAGGCTGAGGAGAGAAGATGGGGAACTCACAAGTAATGATCAAGAGGTATGTGAGGAGCTCAACTTGAGGTTTAAGGAAGTATTCACAATAGAGGAAGGAAGGCAGCTGGGTAGACAGGACATGGTTCGTCACCAACAAGTGATGTACCAAGTGCTAGAGAGCATACACACAACTGAGGAGGATGTGAAGCAGTTACTCAGTGACCTCGATACCTCAAAGGCGATGGGTCCGGACAATATCTTCCCGTGGGTTCTTCGGGAAGGAGCTGAGGTACTGAGTGGGCCACTTACCATAATATTCAACACATCCCTTGAAACTGGGCAGCTACCTGAGGTATGGAAGAAGGCCAACGTAGTCCCCATTTTTAAAAAAGGAGACAGAAAAGAGGCACTAAACTATAGACCGGTGTCACTTACATGTATAGTGTGCAAAGTCCTGGAGAAAATCATCAGGAAAAGAATGGTGGAACACCTTGAGCGGAACAGGATAATAAACACCAGACAGCACGGATTCCGGGAAGGCAAATCCTGTGTAACAAACCTCCTAGAGTTCTATGATAAAGTAACAGAGGTAAGGCAGGAGAGAGAAGGGTGGGTTGATTGCATTTTCCTGGACTGCAGGAAGGCCTTCGACACAGTTCCTCACATGAGATTAGTAAAGAAGTTGGAAGAACAAGCAGGTATAACAGGAAGGGCACTGGAATGGATCAGGGAATACCTCAAAGGGAGGCAACAACGGGTCATGGTGCGTGGTGAGGTATCACAGTGGGCGCCTGTGACGAGCGGTGTACCGCAGGGGTCAGTCCTAGGACCAGTGTTATTCCTGGTATATGTAAATGACATGACGGACGGGATAGACTCAGAAGTGTCTCTATTCGCAGATGATGTGAAAAAATTGAGGAGAATCACATCGGAAGAGGACCAGGCAGGGCTGCAAACAGACCTGGACAAGCTCGACATCTGGTCTAGCAGATGGCTTCTCGAATTCAATCCCTCCAAATGCAAAGTCATGAGGATCGGAGAAGGTCAAAGAAGACCGCTGACAGAGTACAAGCTAGGCGGACAAAGGCTACAAACCTCGGCAAAGGAGAAAGACCTTGGAGTGAGTATAACGCCAAGCACGTCTCCGGAGGCACACATCAACCAGATAACTGCGGCAGCATATGGGCGTCTGGCAAACCTTAGATTAGCGTTCCGTTACCTTAACAAGGAATCGTTCAAGACACTGTATACCGTGTACGTCAGGCCCATACTAGAATATGCAGCACCAGTCTGGAACCCACACCTGGTCAAGAATGTAAGGAAACTAGAGAAAGTGCAAAGGTTTGCGACAAGGTTAGTTCCACAACTCAGGGGTCTGTCTTATGAAGAAAGATTGAGGGAAATAGGACTAACAACACTGGAGGAAAGAAGGGTCAGAGGAGACATGATAACGACATACAAAATACTGCGGGGAATTGACAAGGTAGATAGTGACAGGTTGTTTCAGAGAGGGAACACAGAAACAAGGGGACACAACTGGAAGCTGAAGACTCAGATGAGTCAAAAGGATGTCAGGAAACATTTCTTCAGCCACAGAGTAGTCAGGAAGTGGAATGGACTAGAGAAAGATATAGTGGAGGCAGGAACCATACATAGTTTTAAGACAAGGTATGATAAAGCTCATGGAGCAGGGAGAGCAGAGACCCATTAGCGGACAGCGAAGAGGCTGGGCCAGGAGCTGAGTCTCGACCTCTGCAACCACAATTAGGTGAGTACATACAGTGATCTGCGATAAAGTGTAATGTAGAATATATGCTTTTTAGTTATTCAAAATAATATTCAGTAATATGGTATTAAAAATGTATGTTGGGAGTATTCTGGGTAAAATTAAATGCAGCAGTCAATATATTGTAAACAAGGAGTGTGTGAGATGACTATTTATTTTTCATATGCTCCTCAATATTGTATTCCGATATTGTAGTTATATATTGTTATAAGTTTATCGGTATTAGATAACCAAAGAAAGTTGTGGGATGGTCTGATTACAATATTGTCCGGCAAATATAAACATTAATATTTAAAGTTGGAGTCTGGTTCGGAAAGGAAGGAGACCCTCGTATATTATTTAAGGATTATATTGTCTCTTATTTATTTTTCGGGATAAGACCGACCTAGGCAGGTTTTTCTGGTATTTGGAGAACAACTTGTTAAGAGGATATAATGAATTAAAAATATAAGAGAGAGGTGTGTATTAAAATGTAAGAGAGAAGTATATATAAAATATGTAGATATGATTTCTTGGGTGTTTGCATATGTGTTACTTCCGGTTATTTATTATAAATCTTCGTATTGTTTGCCACATTTATGTAAAAAAATTCTACTGATGCGTAAAGTGTATAAGAAAACTTGTATACATATATGTTAAATGAGATTTTTACTTGCAGGTTTTAGATAATCCCTAATGAGTACCCTGAAGTTTATCTATGGAGATGGAAAAAAGGAATTTGCCAGATTATGGGTCTTCAGTGCTTCAGCTAGAAGGTGGCGGCGATGTCGTCTAGGAGAGCAATATGCGGTGTGAATATAATGCAAAGAAATTAGAAATTAAAAGTCAGCGTAGGATCATCAAGGGTATAATTCAGAGGGCTGAGGAGGGGTGTATACCTCCGCTTGTTTCTGCGTGGTGCATTGAAATAGTATCGCTAGTGAGGCCAGAACATACAGGAGACCATGCCTGAGGCACACTGGTGTGCCCGGCGCTAGGAAGACACATGGCTTATAACCAGGCTACCTAGCTTTTAGAGGCATCTGTAGCTGAGTTGTTTAAGGCGTCTCATAGGGAGCTAAGCCACATTTATTGCCTCTGGGCAAGAAAAAAAAACATGGGGATTTTAATGGGTGTAAATTCCTTGCAAGCCAGGGGAGGTGTGCTGGTGGGCTAGGGCCTGGGTGGGGGAATCCATCAGCACCCAAATTGTCGAGGAGCCTATGGAGCTGGCTGACTCGGGCCGTGCTGGGGAAATTCAACAGCAGAAAGTGTTTAGTCATAGCTTATGATCTTGAATTAATCGAGCAAGTATTTCAGCAAACCTCTTAAGTTTCACTAGCTTCTTCTTGTGGCTGCTAAGATATGGGCTTCAGGCCGGCGCTGCAGTCTCGGGGAATACTGAATTGACTATTGCTAAGGTTCTTGAAGACTTTGGTTAGTAAGATCGTTATTAATGGATACAACAACACTGTTTTCTTCCAAAGATGTTCAACAAGAATATAAATAATTCCCCCCTCCCCCCCCAAATATTAAACAAGACTTTACGGTACCTCACTCTCTTCTAACTTTTGTTATAACCAGCAAGGCAGCACAATAATGTAACATTCAACTCTACAACGTAAATCCGTGACGTCACGTCACACATGGTACGGACGTTTTGACAAACAAGACACCGTGATATTTAAGCAATATGTCCCTTGGTGCGTCATGTTTGTGTAAACTTGACGTCACGAGTGATTTACCTTGTTTACTTTGTTAACTATAGAAATTATTAGAACAGAACAGCTCAATAATTTCAATTATTATTTTCATTTTTGAATAATTTTTATCCACCGTGGTTTTCTTTATTTGAAAGTCAACGAGATAATCATATCACGTACTAGCGATCATGCGCAGCATTGTCTCAGTAATAGATTTTGTGGGTATCATAGATAGTGACAAGGAATTTTGGCTCTTCATCTTCATCTCCATCTTCATCTTCATCTTCATCTCCATCTCCATCTTCATCTTCATCTCCATCTTCATCTTCATCTCCATCTACACCTTTAAATTTCACTCTCATCTGTCGTTGTATTTTTTTTGGCACCTTTAGTGATTTTTTGAAGCTCCGCCACTGAGGATTTTGTAAGTTATCCCAGCCATTCCAGGATGCTGGGAACGGGTTCAATAAATTTGGTTAGAGGGTACGTGAACATGCCAATTGTTCCTAGAATTTGGTCCTCGTTACCGTACACAAGTGTTGACAATTTGAAGCAGATTGAGGTGTTTTCGAGTTATGAACAAAATAAAATCGAAAAGTAGGAGGAAGAAAGAAAAAGAAAAAACTAGAAAAAGGTATCCCTTCGGGGATACCTAATTATGATAAGTAAGACACTTGTGCAACAGTTAGGTATCTTTGTTCCTAAACGTTTCGCGTACTCAGTAGGCAACACAAGGGTATCTATTGACAGGACGTCTTCCATAACTTTACTGTTTGATCACTACTTACATAAGAATATACATAAGAAGGTAAAAATGGAGTAACACTGTAGCATGTTTACTGGCCCATGCAAGGTAGGTCTTTATCAAAACCATCCACGATTGATACACCGCCTCTTTTATTGCCTTCAAGATTTTCTGAGTCTCACTTTTGACAGTTTATAAGTCTTTATTTTGATGTTTCAGCTTCACCTTGTTACAGACTATGGAGCAGAACTCTTCTTTAGGCTGAGGGACTGATCACCTCAGAACTACGTCTTCGAGGGTGATGGACCGATTACATCTCCTCCGCTTCTGCTGCCTCCTCTATATTCGACTGACGAAGCCAAATATGTAGGTATTGTATACCTTCATTTAGTTCACACCTGATTCTGATATTTACACAATTCGTTATAAGGGTTCAGCTTTTTTCATAAATATTAATGCCCCATTCCTGGGTTGTTACAGTCTGAAGTGCTCTTAGTCTCTGAATTGACGACAGAGACAACAGCAATTACAACTACAAGCAAAGAGACCATAAGAATATGATATCAGCCGCTATTCGCGTCCAGAGAAAGGGCTGCGAATAGTGTAAACAGTATCGAACCTCCACCGCTTCTTTGGCTGAATGACCCACATTGCTTCAGCTCTTTATAAGATACACTCTGGTCATATATTCTAGCTGAGAACCATCTTGCAGTTGGATACTGTGGGAAGGCCAACTGTTTCTCTTCTGCGTTTTTAAACATGAAATTGTTAATCGTTGGTTATATATGAATATGGTACATGGTTAAGAATGTTTTGAGTAGTGACATTATATAAATAAAAGTTAACCATATAATGACTAAATTACATAGAAAAGCAATTTAATAAGTTTGGATTGGGAACACTCTTCTGAAGGGTGTTGTAAGTTGTTCTTCTGTGCACTTAGAATATAACTAAAGACTAGTAAACAAATGGCTTCTGATCTAGCAGAAAAGACACCCACCCACATTCCTTCTGGCCATGTAACTGGGGGGTTTAGAAATGGATGACGATATAAGGACTTTTTTTTTTGAGATTAGAAATAGGAATAATCAGATTGTTCATCAATGAGTTTGGGAGTTTCGCTGTTACATAGTTCTTGTTGTACAGTGAAGAAAATGATGCATTTGTCTTTTGTGAGCTTAAGCTTCTCTTATGTTTTTGTTAGCAATTTACTCTTAGTGTGAAGAGAGAGAGAGAGAGAGAGAGAGAGAGAGAGAGAGAGAGAGAGAGAGAGAGAGAGAGAGAGAGAGAGAGAGGTTATTATGGCTGGATATAAATTCTTATGTATTAACTTACTTATTCGCTCTCTTTAGTAGATTAGAATGCTATATCTGTCTAGTCTTGTTACTTTTAATTCTGATTATTACCCTCCAAGCTCAGGGTGTGAACTGTGACTATTGAAAAAGGTGTCTCACTTATTGCTGAAGAGAGTGTGAGAGAGAGAGGAGAGAGAGAGAGAGAGAGAGAGAGAGAGAGAGAGAGAGAGAGAGAATCAGCTAGCCAAATCCTTCATGTGGTGTGTTATCATGTTTAAAATAAACAACACACAGTATAATTTATTTATAGTATACGCACGTTTTGTCTATGTGATTCGCTGTGAAATACAATATCTCTGATATTCCTCATTATAACCCTCATAAAAAAACAGCATCAGTGGATCAAGGCTGACGAAGTGTTTGTGCTTCTTAACCAATCAGAACATAAAAAGAAATATCCCCCTCTTTATCTTTTAGTAAATATTTGTGGAAGTTTTTCCCGTGATCATTAAACAAGCTAACCACACGAAAGAAAGGAACATAGATCTCTTGCATTTATAAATGTTTAGTTTGGCTGTCTCCTGGCCCTTCCACCCATCTGTCTAACAGCTCCCTCGTTCACTCGACCACCTGTCCACCGGCGTGTCCTCTCACCCGACCACCCACACTCACGTTCACCTGTCCGTCTATCCATCTTCCCGTACAGACGCACGTTCACCCACGTTCACCCACCCGTCTAACCACTCTCTCTCATCGACCCACCCTTCCCGTAATCCCTCCTTGCCCTGGTCACCTGGTCTTCCACGGCTCATTTGCCTACCAGTCCCTCTGCTGCGACCCCATCTTATGAGGCAAGACAAAGTTATATTCAAACCAACAGCAAGAATAGTGGGAATGACGGTGAAGTGTCAGACAGATGGCCAACAGATATACAATACATCCCTACTGAGGGCTTACGAACACTCCATTCTTTTCAAAAATAGTCTGTGTGCATGTGTTGAAGCTGATGAAGTTTTTATATTCTAGGAATTAGAGTTATTGTCCACATCTTTGGTGCCCTCTGCTTATATATATATATATATATATATATATATATATATATATATATATATATATATATATATATATATATATATATATATATATATATATATATATATATATATATATATGTATGTATGTATGTATATCAGTCCCGATTTTGGCTTCCTTGTGATTGGCTTCAGAATTTTAACTCTATTGGTGTAGCAGCCATTTTGTCATTTTCAATTTCAGAATGGAATATTATTGTATTGCATTAAAAAACTGGAGAATGCCTTGATGGTGAAGGTTTCTTGATCCAATGAACTGGATTCATCCACCCCTTCCCTGAATAGATTCTAAATGCCTCCCATTCTCTAGTCACTATATGACTCCAACGGGTTCAGCGCTTTCTCTAGATTAAAACAAATACAAAAATCCCAAAGACTTAATCTTTAATGGCTGATGCATCTCATGGCTTGAATGAAACTGTTGTTAAAACTGTAGCTGCAAAGTTCTCTACGTAATGACATAGTCAATAAACTTGAGACTGTTGGATTCTGTGCAGTAACTGGTAGATGCATCTTGTGGTCAGCTTCAAGATCTTTAAGATCAAGGGAAGCTTTTCTTGATCTTACGTTTTGTAAAATATATATTGCCATTTTTATTTAACAAGCTGACCTCCTTGAAATAACTGGAGAATGTCTCTTCTGATCAGAAATAAATCAGCGTTTGACTTAATGGATTTATCTTCGGTATTCTACACTGTGTATATTGTACGTGCTTATTACGTCTGCATGCCAGCAAGACCACTGTAAAAAATATATTTAATGTATTTAAACGCTGATCAGTCTTATTTAGAAAAAGTTCGGATTTATTTTCCCTGTGTAGATCTCAGTTCGCCTTTTTAATGGAAGAAATTGGGATAATTATAGAACTGGTTTTGAGTGCGATAATTTCTGATTGTGTTCAGTCCCTCGACGCTGATATTAAGATAATGAAACCTAATGTGCTGGTCTATTTCAGGATATTGGTCTCTCCGAGATAACAAGACAATGCCTCTTCAGTTTGGTTTTAAACTTTCAAAGCAGGGGGTTTCTTAATGGAAGGCTTGATCTTGTTTTGAGCTGAAACTGTCCTGATTTACCATTTTTATTGTAGAAAATTTTCAACGTTAATATTTCACTCTATTAGAAATTTGCTCCACACTGCACAATGCTCATTACATACACTGAAGAACAGGGGGCTGGCAATATGCAATATGCTCTAACCTGTGGGTTAGAGCGTCATGTGATTTTCGCTCACCATGAGGTGGGCCAAAACGACATGGGTTCGAGCCATCAGCTAGTTGCAGTGTTGTTATTTATATATATATTTCTTTTTTGTGACTCGATAAATCCCACTGCGTGGGCGAAACGTTGTCAATAAAGGATCACATTATACTGCTTATGTGTTTATCTTTCCATGTCCCTGTAATGTTTGTAACGGCTTGACAAAGCTCCTGGAGAGCGAAACGTTGCCACAATAAAATGTCACAGTAGTTGCATCTGTGTCCATTTACCTAACAGTGTAATAATTGTCTTCTGTTATGGAAAACTCAGTACTTTGTTCTTTTCGTGGGAGCGGGTCTGGAATTTCCGGTTTCTGCTCTCAGCTTTGGGTTAACCTTTAACCTACAAGCGAGAGGGAGCGGACTGAGGAGAAAAAGGGGATGGAGAATGTTAGCGGCAGCGGACTTCGTCAATGTCCAAGTGCTCTCTGTCAGTCTCCTAGGCCCTAGGGAGTTCTCATGAGTGTCCTTGGGCGCTCTTCTCAACGTTCCAAGATGCATTCTTTAATGTCCAGGGCATTCTCGTTAATATCCTAGTGAGCTCTATTTAATGTCCCAGGGCCCTCTAGTTAATGTCCAAGTGTTCTCTAGTTAATATCCCTGGACGCTCTTATCGATGTTCCAGGGCGTTGAGTCTGGAAAGTTTGCTACACTACCGCCACCAACCGACGCCTGATTTAAAATGCCTCTCCTGAGAACCAGGACACCTGTTTCCAGGCCACGGCCTGACATTAGAGTCCCTCGTAGGAATTTATTGATTACCCATGCCTAGATTGTTATTCTTAACAAGTGTGGGTTATTCAGAGGTAGGATCAGTGAAAGCTTGATGCCCTGACAGCTCATAGCGAGTAGACACTCTGACCCCAAGGGGTGACTTAATGTGTTCTGCCACTCGTCCTTTGTAACTGAGAGTCTGCTTATCCAAAATATCATTATCTGCAAAATATTATTATCTAATTTTAGCAAACCCTACATATTTATTTTTGTAAAATACTACTAATCTTATTTACAACATGCTTACACTGTTCTTACATTGTTGTATTAAGTTCTATACTCACGTAAACTGCTGGAGTGCTGTAGAGTGTTTATCCTCCTCTCCATACTTTACATTATCTTTCCTTTCCTAACGTTGCTAACACCAGTCTGCCACATAGACAAGTAACCTAAAAAAATCTTAGCCACCATCGTCTCTGCTCTTCCAGATCTTATAACAAACAAATGATTCATCTAATACAACCTTATTAGACAAACAGGTGGCCTTAACTACAGATCATTTTCTTTGACATGCATATTTTGCAAAGTAATAAGAAACTTATCAGTGGGAGAGTGATGGAACACTTGGAGAGAGGTGGTATCATTAACTAGCATGGGTTTAGTGATGGCAAACCTTGTCTTACAAAATTTCTGGAGTTCCTTGACAATAGAGAGAAGGTTGAGTAGAATTAATTTTTTTTAGACTGCAAGAAGGCGTTTAGCACTGTACCCCACAAGAGGCTTGGACAAAAACTTGAGGTTCAAGCAGTAATAACAGGGAACGTTCTCCAGTGGATCAAAGAGTAAGGAAACAGAAAGTGGCTGTCAAGAAAGTGACAAACTGAAAAATTGCTCAGCTAAGTGCTTTCTTGATTTCAACCCCAGCAAATGCACGGTTATGAAGATTGGGAAAGGGACAATATGACAGGACACGAAGCACAGACTCGGGGGACAGAGACTGTAGGGATGACTGCCAAGCATATCGCCGGAGGAACATATCAACTGAATCACCTGTGCTGCCATTGTTCGTCTGACAAATCAAAAAGTAGTCTTCAGGAATCTCAACAGTCATTCAAAAACTTCTAGACAACTTATGTCAGGCCCATTTTGGAATACGCAGCACCAGAACAGAACCCCACCTGATTGATCATGTTAAAAAACTGGTTAAAATGCAAAGGAATACAAAGATACTCGTCCCAGAGTTTAGCGGCATCAGTTATGTGGAAAGGTTAAACGAACTGAACTTGACCCTGCAATCTATTTTATTACATACAACCATTACTCTTCCGGCAACAGTTCTAACAACCTTCTTACTTGGTATTCACCACAGACGTATCCCTTTATAATTCATATTCTCTTTAGAATTTTCTATCAACTCATCGTCTCATTACCTGCAGATCCCTATCCGCGTCTTCAAAGGCTTTCCCCCGGGGGCTAAGTCACTCTCAAGTCCAACACTTTTGGCCTCTTCGAGTCCATTAGCTAAGTAGTCTCACTACTCTCAGCTCTGATGAGTCTTGCTTCTCAGTCTGCCTCCACCTCAGTGAGTCTCATCTCACTGTTTCACTAATAGTCTTTCTTTTTTCTCTCTCTCTCTCTCTCTCTCTCTCTCTCTCTCTCTCTCTCTCTCTCTCTCTCTCTCTCTCTCTCTCTCTCTCTCTCTCTATCTATCTATCTCTCTCTCTTCTCTCTCTCTCTCTCTCTTTATGTACTTGTTTGTCTGTCTTTTCACTATTAAGACCTGGCCGCTTCATCGTCCTGAGTGTGACCTCTTCATTTAAACTTCTTATTCATAGAGTATCACCTCAGTACAAGACGATCACTTTGATAATACTGACTTCTATCTACTGAGTAATCACCATTCTAGTGTTAGGGTCAGAGTGTCTTAATGGCGATGACTCTTGACTCCGGTTGGAGCCTTTGGATCAGACCCGATAACCTCTCATTCGCCAGGCACTCTTTTCCCCTTAATTGTTTAGTGCCGCCCTGTAATAATAATTATATGGATGATATGTTAAATAAAAGGACACAAGAGTAACTAACGAGGCTTTTATTACGGTTACGATTTGCTCTTCAATAACTTCATCAGGCGAATTCAAGGACAGAAGGGCATATCAAAGGACCATGATGAGGTGCAGGAAGTAAGAGCATTAGCACCCCAGTAGATCTACTAACCCATGATAAGATTAAACAAGGCATTATCTTCGGCTTGTTTTTTCCGAACATTTTGCATCTACAGCAACAGGTTTCTTGACGAGACTTGCTCTTATATTCATCAAATCATCATCGAATTACACTTTCTTCCTTCATTAAAGACTGCAAAAAGCGAGCCATACACATCAACATTAAGAGTCACAATACCAAGCAACACATCAAAAGTCTCACAAGAACCAGTCAATGGAGACTGTGACACGGTAAAGGTCGGGTAAACAACGCAAAACTTAGGAACAAGGCATGCGTGCGACCGGCAGTTATAGCCTGGTTAATCAGGCCCTCATAGTCATTCGGGGAAAGGTTGGTTCCTGTCCTCCAAACTCACCTTTAATCTTCCCCTTCACCCACATGCTAGGACAAAATACCTCCTACAATGATTTTCCTGTTTTTTTTTTTTTACACGAAATAATTTCCATAATCTATGGAAGAAAATATAAAAAATATATCAAAATTTATTCTCACTAGCCTTCAAAATCCAGAAATTTCGTTTTTTAACTACGGTCTCCCGTTGCTTCCTGACGTGTTGGGAATCCTAACACTGTCCCCAGCCATGTAGGGACCCACATGGATGTGATTCATTAATGGTAGTCCCTTGGTGTAGGTGTTGCTTCTGTCTGACAAGCAAACCCAACACTTCCTGTAGCTCTGCCCAGGCTATAATAACAAAAACAACAGCAGAAGCAATAATAATAATAATAATAATAATAATAATAATAATAATAATAATAATAATAATAATAATAATAATAATAATAATAATAATAATAATAATAATAATAATAATTAGATGTACCGCGGCCGCTACGCGATCTGAGAAAAGTATCTCCGTATTCCACAGGAATTTTTTTTTCATATATTTGCATTATACTTTACATTATATATTATATATTACATGTATATAACTTCTTTGATTGCCTAAAATATTTAGTTCTGAGGAAGTAATAAGAGTCTGCGTAACATCCGTCGGATATAGATGTCATACCTTCAAACTTTGGGATGGACGTTCCTTATACGACCGAACACTGCATTGCAAATCATCAACAAGAAAACTTTCTGTGAATTACTAACCCTTGTCCATTATTATCCAGGCTAACCCAAGTAAGCTACTACGGAGACTTACTTTCGGTCGCCTTCCCTGGGGTGTTATTACCTTCACCCGACTTTATCATGTTTACTGTAAGGTAATTAGAAGAATCTAATTTAAGAAGACACCTTCAAGCTTTTCAGCTCGCTTGGGTGTCAATCCCGGGTTGTTTTAGTTGTGAGACGAACGCTCTACCAATGAGCTACATATCACAGCCCATACTATCCCAGTCTTTCTCTACTTTCATATACACGCCGAGTTTGATAGTTAAAGTTGATAGTTAAATTCTCGTGACTGAAGGGTAGAATTTCTTTGAGAGAGACTGCATGTGATACATGTAAAAACCTCAGTGAGAATTCACACCCATTAATAGCGTCATTCGTCACCTAAGTTGTAAAGGATTACAAGGGAATAGAAACCCTTTCACAGGACACGGAGATCAGACCATTTGGTCTCTATTGGACTGTTTGATGTTGTAGAAAATTATGAATGTAGGAAGTGTTGTAGGTGGAATATTATGAATTTCGTCTGGGTTTTGCGTGGGGCTTACCGCTTTGCTGTGGAAAAAGAGTAATGTGCGAGAGTGTTTTATTAGCTGGTTAAAGCAAGGCGTAGGCGTGATCAGTTCCCGGTTAAATCAAGGGCAACGTGTGGGTGTGTTTTGTCAGCTGGTTGAAACAACAAGTTTTGAGGGTGTTGTCTCAGCTCTGTCTGTTCCTCTTTCTCTGTCTGTCTCTGTCTTACTCTCTCTCTCTCTCTCTCTCTCTCTCTCTCTCTCTCTCTCTCTCTCTCTCTCTCTCTCTCTCTCTCTCTCTCTCTCTCTCTCTCTCTCTCTCTCTCTCTCTCTCTCTCTCTCTCTCTCTCTCTCTCTCTCTTTCTCTCTCTGGTTTCACAGGGTTAGGCTATTAGTTCCTACTTTTATTTGCAAGCTAAGAGCTGTTACCTACCCCAGCTCATTTGAAAGCCTTGTTATTGTTACGAGACATACAAATAGAAAATAAGATGAAGCTGGAGCCATCTGTGGGCCAGCAGTTTCATTCGATCAGCTGACTTTATTTCATTGATGTCATTATTTTATGCTAACATGTTCCAGACTCGGATCATTCTAGGAATGAGTGATCTCAAATGATGATTTTGAGAATGGTACAACCAGAGTGTACTTACTGTTCGCTGCCCGTCTTGTCGTAGAAGCTCTCTTCTTGCTGACCACGAAGTGGAGCCAAATGAGGTACCTTAACAACACTGACTTTGTACATAACAGTAAGGCCACCTACATTTCTCTGATGTTAAAAGCTCTACTGAAATGACAGATCTTTCCAGGCCGCTTCCAGACGAGAGATGAGTCGTCTTGCTCTTATTCTGTCAATACAGCATCGATACAAAGTCGTACTGCAGACAGTAATGTAAAATAGACACAGGTACAGAGGAAACTTCACGAAAAATACCATCAAATTATCAAAAACAGACGAACCCCTACTCTCACCGACTGAGACAGCAAACAGACTTAATGTTTTCTTCTCCACCATAGGTAAAAATTTAGCGAGTAAAATCCCAAGCTCGAACACTCGTCCAACAGACTACCTCACCAACACCTACCTACATTGTGAAGACATATCGCTCTATGTAGAGCTTTTTAAAGTCTGCGAGAAGACTTTATCATTAACTTGATAAAGGCCTACAGTAAAATGTCACAATAAAAGGTTTTCCTGAGGTTGTCTTTTTTTCACAAAAGCAAAATATTTGAGGATGATTAAGAAATATCTTGTTTCACTACGTCTTGGACTATTATATAATTGTTCTAGTCAGGGTATTGTTGAGTTTCTTCTTTTTTTAGGATAGTTATAGCATCAAAAGTGTTTAATAGATTTCTTCATATTAAGACTAAATTTCTTCCTTCATCCTTCGTCGACTCTCGTTGGCACTACCTACCCAGCAAGAAAGATAAGTAGCATAAACTCAATACAAGTCATAACAAACGACTGATAAAACGCTGGACCTGCTACTGCCAGGACCACGGTTCGATACCCCCTTCCATCCTTCTATTTATTCATAAGCAGCACATTAATATGCAATGCTTTTTTTATTTCCCACTGAAATGTAGGTGTCCAAACAACCTCGTTGATGTCTCAAGATGATCATTAGTTTTGTCTGATGGTGAGTGAAGCTTTCTGATATATGTGCTGATATTCTTTGACGAAATCTGACTGTAGCGGATGTTAGCTCTCACCTGCTTGCTATGTGGGCGGCTTTTGTTATGAGCTGCGTAGCGCAATTACGTGGGCGTATTGCATGGCAAGGCATACTCAATAAGTGTTTACTTGCTAACATATAACTCTTGCCTTTGCCAGGTAGAGATGTTTGTGTGTGTGTGAGAGAGAGAGATAGAGAGAGAGAGAGAGAGAGAGAGAGAGAGAGAGAGAGAGAGAGAGAGAGAGAGAGAGAGAGAGAGAGAGAGAGAGAGAGAGAGAAAGTGAGAGAGAGAGTGAGGGAGATAGAGAATTTATTTGCAATTACAATTACAAATTTGTAGTAATCGGATCAGATGTGTGATCACGGTATCCCCTCGTCAGTGTGGCAAACAATAATTTTTTAAGTTTCCTGGTGTTGTAGCATGTAAAATGACCCGACACTGGAGTTTTTGGTCATCTGACCAAGGCCTTCCATTGGCATGCAGATCCACCCCTTCAAGATTTAACTATAGAAGGTGCTTTGATGTTTGTGAAGGGTTCTTCATTCAAGGAAGTGGAGCTACCACTCCTTCTTCGAATCAAAGTTGATTACCTCTCATTCCCCAAGCGCTGTATGACCCAATAAGTTTAAGACTTTCCCCATGTCTGTTTCAAGAAGCAAGACGTCATGGGGCTAAAAGATCTTCTCAACACTCAAACTGACGAGGCTAAGGCAACTTGTGCTCTCCAAGAAACCCATAAGTCTCTCATTCTTTTACACCGTTAAAATTATTGTCTGAAAACTGTTATCTTACTCAGTTCAGTATAATACTTGGTCCTATTTAAAGTATTTTTACCATTTCCCAGTATGTCATTCACAGAGGTCGTAAAACACTCTGGGTTTTACTGTCTGCGAGGTGAACAAAGGCAACAGGTTAAAAGATACTTGTTTATATGTCTGAACGAACCCATGATTGAGCTCGAGTCCTTCAGTTGTGAACCAAAGGCGCTACTATTAAGCATCAAGACAACCATAGTTACCATATGTTAGATCAACATACAGAAAGGTGGTAGTAAAAATAATTTTGAAATGGGTTGGGTCTCATCTTGGAATATCCAATTTCCAATTATCCATTAGAGGGGTAAAATATCTATTTTGTGTTTCATTTACAGTATATCTGTGCGCTTATAATTATGCACATGTATATGGGCTTACAGTATCATACATGAAAGTGGATAACTGTAAAATAATATAATAATTAAAATCAAAATCAGCATTCAAAGTATTTCTTTACAAACAGAGATGCAGCAGATTAAATTGGGAAATTTTTTATTTATAATGAGATCGTATGAGAATGAATAGGAAAGTAAAAAAAAATACTTCACAAATTTTCATGCTTCGTCTTGAACTATTCAATTTGTAAAGTAACAAAATCAAAATTAATGGTGCGTAATTTGAGGAGGCCCAAGAGTGCTGGAACATCCCTCTGATCTCCCCGACATATGTTATGGGCGATCATCCCGCCCACTGGATTCCATTTGCAAATTGACTTTCAGAGTTGGAGGGCGGACGAAATTGTCCCTCTGGGCTCTTCAAGACTCTTGTGGTTTTAAAGAGGCCAACTGCTGAGTTAAAACAGGCTCGCTATGAACGCTTTTTCCCATGAGACTATTGAAGAAGACTCTTTTCCTCAGGGGACTGCTGGGAAATACGAATGCCCTTTCCATCAAGGGAGAACTGTGTTCGTCTGTGGTCCCTCGAGGGACCACCGAGGGATGCCGTTTTCCCCAAGGAACCGCTAAGGAATACTATTTTTTATTCGTAGGACTACTGAGGAATATGCTTTCCCTTACTGGATCACTGAGGAATACCCTTCTCCTCGTGGGACCACTAAGGAATACCCTTCTCCTCGTGGGACCACTAAGGAATATCCTTGTTTTTATCATGGAACAACGGAGTAATACCCTTTTCTCACCCCACTCTCTCATTTGCTTTCCTTTTATATTCCTTCACCACTCTCCTAAGCTCTCTTTTATCTTCATATACTCCTCCCACCCTATTTGTATATATATATATATATATATATATATATATATATATATATATATATATATATATATATATATATAAATATATATGAAAAATAGAATAGAAGAATTCCAAGCGCTTTGTGACTACTCACATTATCAATGTGAGTAGTCACGAAAGCCTTGGAATTCTTCTATTTTTCATAGTGGTGTTTTGCATATTTTGATATCACCTGTTTTCTGTGATCTTTTGCATATATATATATATATATATATATATATATATATATATATATATATATATATATATATATATATATTGTCCCTTATCCACTCAACCATCGATCCTACAAAGATCACGCACCCAACAGAGCTAGGTATTTTTCGTGATCTGAGGACACTCGTAGCAGTGGTATGCTCAAGGATTAATTTCAGCCTCCACCTGATTCATTATAAGACCACACTTGTCCTTAACAATCTAGCTTTCATCTCTTTTATTATCCCATTATTAAGCTATTAAACATTTACAGTGACAACTCGCATCCTTAAGTCACACTCTTGAGTCTCCCTCTCTTCATATAAACGCTTTACAAATACCTACTATAAACCTATAGATGAAATATACGGCTCCCTTTATTTACCTAAAAAATACTCATTTTTATGGTTCAGTACAATCACTTGAGTCACACG
The DNA here is from genome assembly GCA_009830355.1 of Cherax destructor. NCBI lineage: Eukaryota > Metazoa > Arthropoda > Malacostraca > Decapoda > Parastacidae > Cherax > Cherax destructor. The sequence continues at coordinate 93,346 of WNWK01001282.1, read as the reverse complement.
TGCCCAAATTATAGTCGTCTTGTTCCTCTATATCTGTATTCTCTGTCTTCCTCAGCAGACATATTCTGCTATAATTCGTACACTTTCTTTTGTCCCATTTGCTCCTTATGCAAAGGAACAATATAATAAATGTTCTCTTTTTAGATACCTTTCTTCGTTCATTCGTACAGTAAGCAAATCTAAACACCATTCCATTGTCATTTTTCCATATTCATAAGACGGGCTGGAATGACTAGGAATCCTGCCAGAGTGCAAAACATTAAGCAGGTTTCCGTCGATCACATAGATGTCATGAGGTACAACCTTTCTGAATGGCTTCTGTCCAAACATTTTTTTTTACTTTGAAAGAATACAATCAAAAGATATGGTTTGTAAAATTTAGAAGAGTGATTTTCTAATATATAATGTATTATTCAGGCAAGCAAATAAAAATGTATATAAATAAAGAGATTACCAGAATGTAAATTGTCGTTTCTTATCGTCTCATTTTAAAGATGAAAAGACACAACATAACATGAGAGCTCTATCAAGATATTACTTGATAAATCACGAAACAAAATCTTTAAAACGATGAAGCTTAAACCTTGATGAAGCTTAAAACTTGAAGCTTAAAACTTGATGAAGCTTAAAACTTGATGAAGTTTAAAACTTAATCAAGCTTAAAACTTGATCAAGCTTAAAACTTGATCAAGCTTAAAACTTGATCAAGCTTAAAACTTGATCAAGCTTAAAACTTGATCAAGCCCGCTTGTAGCGAAACATTGTTAAAACAAAGCTTTATTATGTTTCATGTGAGAGGGTATGAAAGAAATGAAAAGGCATACAATCAGTTGGGTAATAAATATATAATATATATATATATATATATATATATATATATATATATATATATATATATATAATATATATATATATAAGAGAGAGAGAGAGAGAGAGAGAGAGAGAGAGAGAGAGAGAGAGAGAGAGAGAGAGAGAGAGAGATGTTTAGAGACCACAATGGCGACTCGTACCCTTCCAATGCAATTTATACGCAAAAATATACTTCATATCTTCTATTGATGTTACGGCTGCGCTCATGCTTGCTCAATTTCATTCCTTTTGATATTCCATTTTTTTCAGTGAAATATCTGCGTCACAAAACACAGGCGAATGTTTCTGGTCTGCCAATTTGTTCGTTAAACTACGTAACGTTTAAACTGTATTGTTGCTATAAAACTGCAACACAAACAAACAAAACTTTCGGTTAGCGCCGACTACATATTTTAATAGTTTGACGAATTTTGAAAGATCCCAGTGACACGGACAGCTGCCTAGAATGTTGGGAGGAGTAGTAGTGCCACCCGCCTGGAGTGCAGAGTGGGGTAGTGCCATCATCTGCTTGAAATTGTGGAAGGGGTAGTGTTGTCACTTGCCTAGATTGCTAGAAATGGTGTAGTGCTGTCTGCTGCCTGGAATGTTAAAAGAAGTAGTTCTGTTAGCTAACCGGAATGCTGGAGAGGAAGAGTAGTAGTACAGTCAGCGTTTTCGGAGAGACAACAGTGATGTAAGCCGATATTTATTCTGCAAGGTTGTCAACCAGAAGTGATGTTTGATGTGGGAAAGGTTAAATAATCAGTTCGATGGATAGGGAAGAGAAGGTGAGTAGGGATATTAGATGTTTCAGAGTTCATGATATCAACTGTCTCAGGTGTAATGATAACACTTGCCCAAGTGTGTAAAAACAAGAATATCAGCTGTCTTGAGGTTTGATGTATTAACTGTACAGAGGCTGTTGCGACCCTGGATCAGTTCTCAGGGTCAGGTTTGGGAAAACAAAAACAAAGGCAAGTTACAGGGTCATGTGTTAGGATGATCCCTAAGTTATGTCCAGAAGCAGGAGGGCTTGCGGGTGGAGGTAACAGTGACCATGATCCAGGAGGGATCGTAGCTCGTCTCGGTGAGGGTGCGGAGGACCGGGAACTGCTTCGTCTCGGTTGTAGTCACAAATTCGCTCCACGTCCTCGTCTGTGGAGTCAAAAAGACAAAGAAACATGGTTATGTGAACGTGATTTTTTTGTATTAAAAATACATAAAACTACTTCGTGTAGTTACCCTAAATTTACATTTTACAAGGCTGCAGCAAGAGAGAAGTGCATTTACGTTATCGCAGTAACCCTTTAAGGGTGGGTGCCTTGTTGCTGGTAAGTGGTTCTTAATCCAAGGAAACTGAGCTATATCCTCCTTCCTCGGATTAAATCTGATTGCCTTCCAGGCGCTACATGATCCTTGCAGATTTAGAGCATCCCTATTACTACAATGAAAACTCTCTTTGATCATTTTTTGTTACTGTCATCAATGGTAATGCACAATTTGCTTTATTAGTCGTGTAATTACTAACGATTCAATTTTTTCTACTTACACTGTTTATCAAAGCAACCTGAAGAGCTAATTCCATTTTACTACCCGTTGCCACACCAACGTCATGTCCTCGCATCAAGCCTAGTTCGCTAGGCACAAGATGTTTGTAGGATTGTATGGTCCAGTGGTTTAGAGCGTCGTGAATTTTGACTTCCCACTAGGCGGGCTAAAACAACGTGGATTTGATGCCCTGGCTAGCCGAAGTGTGTAATTGATTAAATACCACTTGTGTACTGCGTGTGACGGCTGGTATATCAAACGGGAAGTAGAATGAAATTAGCTCTAAGGTTGCCAAGCCAATGGATGTCCTCGCATCATGGAACATGCCTAGTTCGCTAGGCACATTATGTGTGTAGGATTGTTTGGTCCAATGGTTTAGAGTATCGTGCAAAGACAGTGATTATGTATGAGTGTGGTGAAAGTGTTGAATGATGTTGAAAGTATTTTCTTTTGGGGATTTTCTTTCTTTGGGTCACCCTGCCTCGGTGGGAGACGGCGACTTGTTGAAAAAATATATAAATAATATATATATATATATATATATATATATATATATATATATATATATATATATATATATATATATATATATATATATATATATATTACAAAGAGATGGACATTCGGTAATTAGACTCAACTAAGTGAAGAAAATGAAATGTTACATATATTTCCTAAGATCATGCCAGCAACAAGGTCTTCTTTACTGTCGGTGTATGAGGAAGACCTAACCTCAGTGACGGTGTAGAAGGAAGACGTGGTCAGTAGTGAGGTGGAGGTCTCAGTGAGAACTTCTGTCTGCGTCTCCGTCGTGGTAGTGTAGCGGACAGCAGTCTTGGTGTGCGTAATGAACGCTGTGTCGACGACCACCTCCGTCAGGTAGAGGGAGGACGTAGCAGTGCGGAGTTCCATTACGGTGTATAGCGCAGCGGAAGTCACATAATAAGTAGAGGTAAACTGTTGAGTTTCAAGCTTTATCTGCGGTCACATAAGAATAAACTCTGATTTAATAATTTATATAGGAAAGCACTGGTTTAACATTTCAGTTTAGTTTACCAGAACAAACTACCAAGTATCATTATAGAAACAAATATCTGGGTGACTTTATGAACAGGTTAGACATGTACAAGTGATTGAGTAACCTGTAGGCTACCTGTTGTTGTTGTTTTTGCAATTTCTTTACTGCTACCATCGTGCAGTGAGGTTATATTAGTGGTTTATATTAGTGGTTTATAAGGAATGTGGGCTAATCGTGTGACCAAATTCCCCCACAGAAAATTTAAGACAAGAAATAGTGGTTTCTTCATTCTTATTTAATTTCGAGTTCCATGAGTCTCCCTGAGGCATAATACTTGGTCATACTATGAGTGGCTTTTTCGAGGTCAAGTGGGTTAAGGTTACGTAAGTAAATGTGTGGATGTCGGCAGCGTTTCGAGTCTCGTTCATGAAAAACTCATTATGGACGCTAATCATCAGACCGATTAATGTCTGACTGAGCACAGATTTGTACCGTGACTACAGTGGTAACCGATAATGACGGCTATTGGGGCTTAAGAGGCAGGGCTAGGAGCTGAAACTCGACCCCAGCAAGAACAACTAGGTGAGTACACACACACATACACACACACCAGGAGCTATGACTCGACCCCTACAACCACAACTAGGTGAGTACACACACATACACACACACACACACACACACACACACACACACACACACACAGAGCTGAGATAGATACTCTCACAAAATGGTAAATTATTAGATCATTATTTTTTTTTAAATTGAATCTATGCAACAGTTATCATGCTAATAAGTGCAAAATGTTAGTAAATGAATTATTTTCCGTATATTTTTATCTAAAAATGTATCCTGATATACATTTATATTGCAAAAAAATATAATGCAAATTTGTTTTATCGCATAATTCACTTTGACCATAAAAAACTGTATTAATATATATATTTTTTTATATTCATGCAAATCCAACATGATTTATTAGAATTTAACGTATGCAGCTCAGTTGTGATTTATATTGTTAAATGATGATACTTATCAATCTTTTACGTGATATTTAAGCGGCCTCTTAAAGTGAATTATGATTGATTTCCTTGTGGGTAAGTTAGGACAGATATTGGCTTAGATTGGAGATGCTTTAGGGTTTCTATATATTTTTTTCGTGTCTCTGATAATCTCCATGGAATCTCTCTGAAACTCATGATAATCTCTTGATTCGAGGAATCTGAGCTACCCCTCTCTAGTCACGGATAAACTTTGATTCCTGTTCACCCAGCGCTGGTATGACCCTGACGAGCCTAGTACTTCTTCATACTATATTCTATATAGCAATTCCATGCTTAAATTTTAGTTTAAAATTAATTTATATATATTTTTTTAACGATTTCAGGAGCAAAGGCCTCCCCATCTCTTCTCTCTGAAGAGATCTGCATGATTTTTTTTTAGTTCACTGTCAGCTGTAGCTTCATAACAGCGCTTAGTCTGTATAAATATTCTGTAAAAAAAAAAAGAATTTCGTTACTCACGTCAGGGTTGATTGAGAGTGTGGCGGTGGTGGTGACGGTGGTGGTAGACGGTTGTACTACCGTCTTGGCGATGAAAGCTGTCACCTTCGTGGACTCGGGTGATATCACCGTGCGGTAGACCACCTTCGGAACTACGCGCGTGTTTGTCACCTGTGATACAGTGGCAGCAAGAAATTAGAACTGTAATCACAATCTATTATTATTATTATTATTATTATTATTATTATTATTATTATTATTATTATTATTATTATTATTATTATTATTAAGCAGTGAGCTCTGCCCTGATCTATATAAAGTTACACAGTGGGAACATAAGCTAAGTTTGTTTTCTTGTCACAGTCCGTCAAGCAGATGGGGCTTATACGAGGTGTTGAAATCTGTCAACCTGAGCTGGGAAACTATTGTGACCCAGTTGTGGCGGACCCTGTAACAAGCTACGTGAGATACCACAAGGACCTACTGTGACCCAGCTGGTGTGGGGGTCACCATGACAAGCTACGTGAGGTACCACAAGGCCCTACTGTGACCCAGCTGGTGTGGGGGTCACCATAACAAGCTACGTGAGGTACCACAAGGCCCTACTGTGACCCAGCTTGTGTGGGGGTCACCATAACAAGCTACGTGAGGTACCACAAGCGCTATTTGTGAATCACAGTTCTTAGCCTGCAAAAAAAAAAAAACTGCGTAAAAGAAAGTGGAGATGATTATCATAATAAGTATGTAAGACATGACTAGGACCTACCGTCACCCAGCGTGTGGAAGGAAGGCAGAGAGCCTGGGGGTTAAGAGACGCCTCCTGCAGCAGGTAACTCCGGGCAGCAGCGCTGCCACCCAGGGAGAACCACATCACTAGTACTGTAAGAAACATCAGAGAATTGTACTGCATATTCTTTACTCTTAGTGACGTACTGAACAAGTTATTATGTGATCAATAACCGCATCAGGTTATTGATCACATCTATAACACATTTATTCTCCAACTAGTTACATAGTCTGAGCTTAATCATTCCATCTGTATTACAAAAGAGATTAATTTTTAAAACATGCATCACTGTAAGTACACAAAAGGTATTCCATAGTGCGTAAAGCTTGAAAAATGTCCTCAATCGACAAGGGCTCCAAAGAGGAGTCTGTATCGTTGTCCATCCAGTCACACACTAAACCCCGGGCTGAATGTTGACCTCCCGGGAAGAGGCATAGATGAGCGAAAGAGTTTTAGAAGAGTAAGAAAAATAGGATAAGAATTGGTAGAAGGAGAGGAAAGATTTCAGGTAAATGAAGAAGAACTGGGAAAAAATTGTATTGGTACACGGAAAGATAGAAATAGGGAGGAAAGGTGAAAGAATTGGGTAAATCTGAAAATAGTTAAATAAACGACTGAGAGTGGGAGGGTGCGAGTAGGAATTGCTTGCCATGGGACATTAGGCCTACTGTAGAACTCCTCTATTGTCATATTCTATCGTATCCTCACTTTACTACGTTAATTTTCCTACGCTATTCCCAACGTCATTTTTTCAACTCGTCCGGTAAACATACAAATACGAATGTCATTATTTTAATAAGGCATATTATATAAACTTATAAAAAACATATATTTAACCACAGATATACATATTGAAAAAAATGGCCGCGAAATGTTTGGCAACGTAGTGAGTGAGCGACTTTAGGAAATGTTGAAATTAGCATGTGTGATTGCGGAAATGGATTGTATATTTGTATATAAATGAACAGGAGGATACTTAAGATAGGAAGGAAAAAGGTCAGGGAGAGCCATAGCAGTGACCACTGAGGTCATTAAGGTGCAAACTGATCACTGGGATAATCTGGGAGATAATAATTAACTTGTTCTCTCTGGATGCATTTTAGTGGCGTGTAAATTACTATTAGACAAGACATGAAGATTAGCGATTGAGTTGGCGTGGAAATGAGTTGTCATGTAAATGAGTAGGATAATACGTGAGTCGGCTGGTAGGTGTAATACCAGGTACACATGAAGGGAAGTACACGTGTGGGAGGGGAAACGTGAAGGCAATTACACTGTTACCAGGTGTAATTGCAGGCAAGTAGACATGAAGAGAGGCGGAAGTAAAAGCAGGTAGACGTAAAAAACAGATAGACGTGAATACGGTTACATTTGAAATCAGGAAGACGTGAGTATAAGTTGACTTGTAGACAGCTAGGTAAGTAAGCAGGCAGAAGTGTAGGCAGGTAGGTAGATAGATGCGTTGGCAGGTAGACGCTTAGACAGGTAGACGAGGAGGCAGATAAATGGGAAGGCAAGTAGGCGTTAGACTACAATTTCTTCACAGATGTATTTTTAACACGAGAATATATCCCAGCATACCTCAGGTGACGATAGACTGCTGTATTTTAGTGGATGAAACAAAAATGATTCATATGTCTCACTTACCTTGATTGTTTCGGTCAGGCAGCTCAGATCACGAGTCATGGTTTTTGTATAAGTCTATCCCAAAGTGAGGTGTTTTGTGAGTATTTGTAGGTTATAGCGTATTTGTGCAGAATTTATGTACAGCTTGTTTCCCCAGAACATTTGTACAGCGAATTTGTACAGAATATTTTTAAAGCGTGTTTGGCCAGGGTATTTGCATAGAGTATGTTTCCGCAGAATATTTGTACAACTTTGCCTACAGTTTATCTTTACAAGGTGTTTACATAGGATAGTTGTAAAGGCCATTTTTAAAGTGTACTTAGTGTCCATTTACCTAACAGTGTGAGAGCATGTGGGAGTGTGCTTAAAAACGGAGCAGGGCGGGGAAGGTGCCAGAGCTAGAGCTTGCTATCACCTGCAGCTCACAAGACTGCATTCCCACGAGCCCCCCTGGGGCAGGGAAAATGGCAGACCAGAGGCGGGGAATGGGGTTAGGCCTGGGAACAGTTGGTCCCAGAAGATGAGGAGGGACTTGTACCTCCTCTCATGGCAGACATAAGTCTCAGACACTCCCGAGACAGAGAACCAAGGCCGGGTCACCATCTGGAATTGACCCGGGTCGGGAGAGTACCGGCGAATCAAGAAAAAGAAGAAGTCAATAGTGCGAGAGAGCAGGTGTAAGCAATTAACAGCCAGGAAACAAGGCCAACACTAATCTATCGTCTATCCAATTCCTAATCATTTTTATGCCCCTGGTCTTGTACACCAGGTGTGTGTTTTCTGTGGTTAGTGAGCATCCTGCGTTGAACACGATACCATTTCAGGGATAACACTGTATTAATTTTTGCTTTTATGTGTATCTCTTTCTGAACATTCTCTTCCTCCTTTTTTTCTGACACACTCTCAATACGCTTTCCCCATCTCCCCCTTTTTTTTAGACACTCTCCTCTCCCAGACTTATTCTCAACACCATTCCGTCTATCCTCTTCCTTCTCTCTCTCTCTCTCTCTCTCTCTCTCTCTCTCTCTCTCTCTCTCTCTCTCTCTCTCTCTCTCTCTCTCTCTCTCTCTCTCTCTCTCTCTCTCTCTCTCTACCTCTCACTCTTTTATCTCTTTCTCTCTCTACGTCACTTTCCTCTCTATTTTCACTTCTTTCTCCTAGTCCAACTGCTCTCCCATACTTCTGTTCACTTTGATCTCTTGTACTTCCATTAACTTCCTTAATTACTGACATTTCTCAACCATTTTTATTTCCATCTGTCAAACGCTACCCATCCCTCTTCTTAACCAACGTTGTATCCCCAAGCAGCTACCGGCCTCACCCCGTTTCCAGCAATCATGGACTTGAGATACAGCATCGCAGACGAATGAGTCTCTTGGGACGATTAGAAAGACACTGGTGAGCTGACGATGATGACAGAAGATTAAGACTCCACGTTCTCGGGATTCCTGATTAAAAAAATAATACTCATCATTTTTGTTGTTGTGGGTTTAGATTTATACGCTGATGCTGTCTGTTATTCTTGTTCTTTGGTGCTGATTTTTTTTATTATATTTTATTTTTTATATTGTTATATTTAGTAATTGTTGTAGTAGTAATAGTAGTAGTAGTACTAGTAGTAATTGTAGTGGTAGTTGTTGTCGTCGTGGATGCATTTCAGTAATTTTTGGGTTAGAGGAAGTCACATAAGTTGTGGTGGCTGTGTCGAAGCTTCTACTACGAGGATCTAGCAGTGCTTCATGGGAGCTACGCTATAGGTTTCTTTTATATGTCTGCGAGAGAAAAACCCCTGGCTGGGATCACGAGGTCACCCATCTAGTGGCTAGAGAAGAGATGGGGTAGCAAAGCACTTGGTCGTAGTGGTGTGCCAACAGAAGCCCTTAACAGTGTTAGTGGCCTCCAACATATACAAGATTATTACACCAAGCTTAAGTGAGGCCAATCTAGCCTTCCCAAATAATCGGGGAATAACATAATAAGCCACACATGCTCTAACTCTACGTTTTATATTACTGCCACATACAGTATATACAATTATTTTATTGGCTATAAACAGTAAAATATTTTTTAAATAAATTTTATTTAAAAAATATTTTGTGGCGATTTCATTTGCAAATTCAGTATCATCGAGAAAATTCTTCCTTGCACTGATGTAGCGAGTTCACTAAAGCCCTCTTGATCCAGGGAGATGGAGCTACTCTTCCCTTGGCTCGAATCTCTTTGCCAACTATTTCCTCAGGAGTTTTATTACCTTGATGGGTTTAGCGCTCCCTCATTAATGAAATAATGAGCTTGTCTCATAATGGATGGATTATCCTCTTGTAGGTGAAGGTTAGTTCACCTGAAGCCACGACACAACTGCGATATTAAGAAATATTGCTAAGTTTCCGGGTATAAGCACTTCTTGAAGCCATTACTGTGACATTCAATTCTGTTTTAAAGGTCGTGGAATCTATTGTTTTGAGGAGAGTGACCTTGTCACTGAGAAACTGTTAGCACAAGAAAAATGGTGATCGAATAAACGAGGGATGAAGCATGTAGAAATTAACAGGTGCCAAGACGACATGTGTCATCTTAAGAGTATTGAAGTATAACATCGCGCCATCAAAGACATTATCTTAGCCTAGCATATGTATAATTCTTTAAACAATATTTCTACAATATTAAATTTAGTTTTGTTATTCTCTGGTTAAAAACAAAAACATCATGTTGGTGAAGGTTTTTGGATTTTCTGTATAAACTTTTACATGGAATTTGATCCCTTAACAAACATGTCACTGTTTTTCAATGATGCTATAACAGATAAAACTTGTACTTTTATTAAACTATAGTTTCACTGGTATGGCGAAATAATGGGCAAATAAAACTGAATGGTCACCACTGTGCGTTTCCCGTATTGGTGCTACACTACCGCTATCATCCACTTCATAAACACTATGTGTTCCCTGTGTTGACACAGCACCACTCCCGCTATCACACACTTCATAAACACTGTGTGTTCCCTGTGTTGACACAGCACCACTCCCGCTATCACACACTTCATAAACACTGTGTGTTCCCTGTGTTGACACAGCACCACTCCCGCTATCACCCACTTCATAAACACTGTGTGTCCTGTGTTGACACAGCACCACTCCCGCTATCACCCACTTCATAAACACTGTTCCCTGTGTTGACACAGCACCACTCCCGCTATCACCCACTTCATAAACACTGTGTGTTCTCTGTGTTGACACAGCACCACTCCAGCTATCACACACTTCATAAACACTGTGTGTTCTCTGTGTTGACACAGCACCACTCCAGCTATCACACACTTCATAAACACTGTGTGTTCTCTGTGTTGACACAGCACCACTCCCGCTATCACCCACTTCATAAACACTGTGTGTTCTCTGTGTTGACACAGCACCACTCCAGCTATCACCCACTTCATAAACACTGTGTGTTCTCTGTGTTGACACAGCACCACTCCAGCTATCACACACTTCATAAACACTGTGTGTTCTCTGTGTTGACACAGCACCACTCCAGCTATCACACACTTCATAAACACTGTGTGTTCTCTGTGTTGACACAGCACCACTCCAGCTATCACACACTTCATAAACACTGTGTGTTCTCTGTGTTGACACAGCACCACTCCAGCTATCACACACTTCATAAACACTATGTGTTCTCTGTGTTGACACAGCACCACTCCAGCTATCACACACTTCATAAACACTGTGTGTTCTCTGTGTTGACACAGCACCACTCCAGCTATCACACACTTTATAAACACTGTGTGTTCTCTGTGTTGACACAGCACCACTCCAGCTATCACACACTTCATAAACACTGTGTGTTCCCTGTGTGATCTCTGTACCAACCCTCCTATCATCCACTTCACAAATACCTTTTATTTTTATTTTTTTGGTAATATGTTAATTGTGGAACATTCATCTTGCCTTAATGACACGGAAATAGATTTTTTTTTTACATAAAATTTTCTAAATTCCCTGGGTATGTCTATAAATCATAATTACTCCTTCCTGGTGGTAGTAGGCCTAGAAAAAATATACCATCCCCTCTCTGGTAACGTGAACTAGTCGCAAATACTGTCAGCCGAAGATAGATGCTGTACAATATAAATTTACACTTTTTCACGGATCGAACCGGATTTTCTGCCAATACCTGAGCGCTGTTAAGACCCCCTGAAAAGTTACTTTCCTATAAATTAATAAAACAAATTTACTAAAAAAATGTTAAATCCACAATATAAAACACGCAGTTTTCTATTACAGTTAAAACTTGGGTCATCAGTCTGTGGAAAAGAGCTGGATGTGTTTTTTCATACCACAATTTATTACTTGTATTGACATACTCGGTGGAAAAATATATGTATTTTATTTAATTATTTTATGTTAATAATTTATTAGTTTATCACTCAGTTTGTGGCGATTTAATTTGGCTAGAAGGCAAATGATGTGAACATAATGATTGCATCATTAAGTGCGTTATTTGTGTAAATTACACACACACACGTACACACACACACACACCAGTCTGGAACCCACACCTGGTGAAGCACGTAAAGAAACTAGAGAAAGTGCAAAGGTTTGCGACAAGGTTAGTTCCACAACTCAGGGGTCTGTCTTATGAAGAAAGATTGAGGGAAATAGGACTAACAACACTGGAGGAAAGAAGGGTCAGAGGAGACATGATAATGACATACAAAATACTGCGGGGAATTGACAAGGTAGATAGTGACAGGATGTTTCAGAGAGGGAACACAGAAACAAGGGGACACAACTGGAAGCTGAAGACTCAGATGAGTCAAAGGGATGTTAGGAAGCATTTCTTCAGCCACAGAGTAGTCAGGAAGTGGAATAGTCTAGAGAAAGATATAGTGGAGGCAGGAACCATACATAGTTTTAAGACAAAGTATAATAAAGCTCATGGAGCAGGGAGAGCAGAGACCCAGTAGCAGACAGCGAAGAGGCGGGGCCAGGATCTGAGTCTCGACCCCTGCAACCACAATTAGGTGAGTACAATTAGGTGAATACACACACACACACACACACACACACACACACACACACACACACATACAGAGCATATGGGCGCCTAGCAAACTTAAGAATAGCATTCCGACATCTCAATAAGGAATCGTTCAGGACCCTGTACACCATGTATGTCAGGCCTATATTGGAGTATGCAGCACCAGTTTGGAACCCACACCTAGCCAAGCACATAAGGAAATTAGAGAAAGTGCAAAGGTTTGCAACAAGACTAGTCCTACGAGGTGAGGTTAAGGGAAATCGACCTAACGACACTGGAGGACAGGACACATAGGGGGATATGATAACGACATATAAAATACTGAGAGGAATTGACAAGGTGAATAGAGACAGGATGTTCCAGAGATGAAGAGTGACCAGAAACCACAACTAGGGGACTGCAACTAGGTGAGTACACACACCGGGCATCTCTCCATGGATCCTGAGAGAAGGAGCAGAGGCACTGTGTTTGTGCCACTAGCAACAATCTTCAACGCATCTATCGTAACAGAGCAACTACCTGAGGTGTGGAAGAGAGCAAATGTAGTCCCAATTTTTAAGAAAAGAGACAGTCGAATAAGTGACTCACGTGACTAACGTTCAGAAACCAGAGCAAGAAGTCATTCACGACTCTGTATAAGGCATATGTTAGGCTCATATTGGAGTATGCAGCAGCAGTATGAAAATCACATCTTGTCAAGAATATCAAGAAACTGGGGAAAGTGCAGAGGTTCAGAATAAATATTCCCAGGTGTGGCTCATGTTTCTTATTTATCAATTAGTTGCGGAGCTAAGGGGTACATCCATGGCGTAAGATTAAGGGAGGAGAACCTTATGACATTAGAGGAAAGAAATTCGAGGTATGATATGATTACGTAGAAATTAATGAAAGTTATAGGGTGGACAGGGACAGATTGTTCGAGAGATGGGAAACACAAACACGAGTAGATAGTCGGAAGTGGAAACACAGATGAGTTCCAGGGTTGTTTGGAAGTAATTCTCCACGACTCACGAAATCGTAATAAGAAGATTAACTTGGGCTCAATCCCCACCCATTCCATGGTTGGTGTTTCTTCAGGGTAGAATAGTCAGGAAGTGGAATGATCTGAACAGTGGGGTGGTAGAGCAGGAGCCATACATAGTTTTAAGATAAGGTGCAATAACGCTCTCGAAGCCAGGAGACTCTCTCTCTCTCTCTCTCTCTCTCTCTCTCTCTCTCTCTCTCTCTCTCTCTCTCTCTCTCTCTCTCTCTCTCTCTCTCTCTCTCTCCCTCCCTCTCCCTCTCTAATACTGCCACTAACTATTCTTAGGAAAGGGGTCACTGTCCATTAAGGGTGCGATGCTAATCATTCACAATCCTTTGAAATACCTGTCGTCAGGTCAGGTTTGGTCAGTTGTCTAAGCTCGTGCAGGTAGTAGAGGTCGCCGCTCTTCATCGTTGAGACGTCCACGATGACCACATTCCTGTAAGTTTATGAAATTATGCTTAATTTCTCTTTCCTACAATAAATTTCAACTTAGAAATGATGTAGGAAAGCACCGGTTTTGGCAATATAGTTTTAGATGAGTGAAGCAAAAAGGCAAGTGTCGTCACTGCAGTGAATACATTTGGATAGCTTTAAAAATAGGTTGGATAGGTGCATTAATGGGAGTGGCTATGGCAGTAGGCCTAATACGGTGCTCCTCAATTCTTATGTTCTTATTGCCAAAGTTTGTTACTAATCTTTATTACGGTAATAAATTTATTGTTTTTTTTTACAATGAATTTGGTCATTGTATATATATATATATATATATATATATATATGTCGTGCCGATTAGGTAAAACTGGTCAATTAGCAAGAACTCATTTAAAATTAAGTCCTTTCTAAAATTTTATCTTATACGTTTAAAGATATATATTTTTTTATTTATGTTAATGTAAAAATTTATAATTTTGTACCAAGAGAAACTTTGAAAACTTACCTAACCTTATTATAACAAGCGCAATTTAATTTAGCCTAACCCAACTAAATATATTTTAGATACGTTTACAATAATTTAATAATAAACAAACACAACGAAATATATTTTTTCGTTAGGTTCAGAATGTTTTTGCGAAATTATTGCATACACAAATTTTCGCTTGTCTTATATGGCAAGAAGAGCGTTGCTATTTAAGCCAAAATCGAAGTTTACTAATCGGCACGACATAATATATATATATATATATATATATACAGTGGTACCCTCGACTTTGATGGTCCCAAACACACCTTTTATGTAAGTTTATTTTTTTAAATTCTTTGTAAGTGTAATTTTGGGTCTAAACAGACTAGTCTATTTTACATCATTTCTTAAGAGATAAATTCGTTTGGTAATGGCATTGAACAGCATTCTGAATGAAAATATCTAAGTCGGGGTACCATATATATATATATATATATATATATATATATATATATATATATAAATGCTTTATTAATAGACAGCATACATTTATAGAAAACACAAACATGAACATGAATACAATGGTACAATATGTCAAAGATTATGAATCTCCTCCAGCTCCTCCGAAGCATATATATATATATATATATATATATATATATATATATATATATATATATATATATATATATATATATATATATATATATATATAAGAAATCACAATAAAACACGTGATTGCAAATATATAAAAAAAAAACATTGAAACTAGTGCTTACCTGCATTTCTTCAAAGGAACAGGAAGAAGAGATTAAAGAATCACATTTTTATATGTTAAACACTGAGTTGATACCTCACTTAGAGAAGGTGACAACTCATACAGTGAGGCAATACCACAAAATACCCTGTAGGACGCCTAAATGTTTAACAGTTGAAATTGTACAAAATTACTACTGCATTACGTGCGAAAAATAGGGAATGTCTCTTCAAACTTTCAGCACTGGTGAATTTTGCTCTAGGGAAAGTTTACGTTATTAGTATACTGTGCAAGTTCCAATTTCCTAATTTTATTAAACAATTTAGAATATTGATTTTCATGCGATAAAATGGAGAATGACCCTTCTGATCGTCTTCAAACTCTCACTGGTGTATCACTCATGGCTTTGGGACTGTATATGGGACAATTGTTTGTTTAACAAATTGGGAGAGTGTTTTCCGTGCACTAACGTGAGACTGCGTCTTTATAACTACTTTAAACCTTTAACGCTGATGTATCTTATCTAAAGATGTACTAGAAATTTTCTACTGATTTCTTGGTGTTAATTTGTCAGTTAATTAAAAAAATAGTGTCCAACTTGTGCAGTTTATTAGTAAACATTAGACTTGAAGATTAAGACACATGTGGAACGGTTGGGTATTTTTATTAGTATACCTGGAGAGGATTTCGGGGGGTCAATGCCCCCGCGGCCCGGTCTGTGACCAGGCCTCATGGTGGATTAGGGCCTGATCAACCGGGCTCTTACTGTTGGCCCCACGCAACCCGACGTACGAACCACAGACCCGGCTGGTCAGGTACTGAGGTACTGACTTTAGGTGCCTGTTAAGTGCCTTCTTGAAGACAGCCAGGGGTGTATTGGTAATCCCCCATTATGTATCATGGGAGGCAGTTGAACAGTCTTGGGCCCCTGACACTTACTGTGTTGTCTCTTATCGTGCTAGTGGCGCCCCTGCTTTTTATTTGGGGGATGTTGCATCGTCTGCCGAGTCTTTTGCTTTCATAGGGAGTGATTTTCGTGTGCAAGTTTCGTACTAATCCCTCTAGGATTTTCGAAGTGTATTTAATAATGTATCTCTCCCGCCTGCATTCTAGGGAGTACAGGTTGAGGAACTTCAAGAGTTCCCAGTAACTGAGGTGTTTTATCGCAGTTATATGTGCCGTGAAGGTTCTCTGTACATTTTCTAGGTCAGCAATTTCACCTGCCTTGAAAGGTGCTGTTAGTGTGCAGCAATATTCCAGCCTAGATAGAACAAGCGACCTGAAGAGTGTCATCATGGGGTTGGCATCCCTATACGATTGATACAATGTTAAGGTCTTTGAAGGTGATATCTTCTGACATTATCACTCCCATGTCTTTTACAATAGTTTTTCGCTCTATTGATGAAACGTTTAGCCTATACAGCAGGCTTCTTCAGTCAAATACAAAGGGCAGTAGAAATAAAATAAAGATGATGTAATCAGTCAATCAACTGATTGCATATGTCTTAATCTTCAACTTGACGGTGTTTTATGTAATTTTAAACAAACACTGGACTTATTTTGTTTGGTGTGTGATCAAAGGCCAAGCAGCTGTTCTTGAAAATCCTGAAGAAGAAGAAGAGGAGTTATAGTTCAAGTCTCTAAAGAGTTATAGAAGCTATAATTCAACCCTCCTCAGAAATCCAGGAGATTGACGTTCATACCTGAGACTTTAACTCAACACATTAAGGAAGTTTAAGAAAACGTCAAGAAGCTGCAAGTCAATACTGACAAAAGGCAAAGGAGCTGGAACTCATCCTGTTAAAATGGTAAGACTAATCAGATAAAATTAGGCTGGTCAAATCCTTAGTGTTTAGCATTAAATTAAATAGCAAGAGACTGATTTTGAAGGAGTGAAGGTCTCATATGAAGGAAATCAATAGACTGATTATTGTGGAACTCACTGAAACTTGTTCTGCTATACTAAAATATATGCTACTATTTTGCATTTAAAAATTAAAATTAAAATAATAAATATACTCAGTTTTCTATTTTCTTTAATAGAATTGGCAAATTGGGACTTTGCCTAATAACAGTTCCAATCTTCCTTTGAACAAAATGCACCAGCGCTGAAGGTTTGAAGCCAATCGAGGAGAACATTCTTTAGTTATCTCATAGTAACCAGTAATTTCACCTGGTAAATAAAGCAGGTCCAAACGTTGTACCACTGAGTGGCACACTCACTGGTACAACGTTGGACCTGTTACCACTTCGAGTCCCAGTCTCGAAGTGGTAAAATGGAATTCTAATACATGTTCGTCTTTATAATGTCTTGAGGTCAAGTGACCTGCAGAACATCAGCAATGAATTTATCATCTTAGTTGTTCCCTATGATTATTATTATTATTATTATTATTATTATTATTATTATTATTATTATTATTATTATTATTATATTTTTATAATTAATATTATTATTAATAGTAGTTGTTGAATTTTAAGTATTTTTTTGTTATGTTGCTGTAATAAGCACTTCAGAATATTATTTTGTGAAACTGACACTTGTGTACACTTATTACTAAATTCTTTTTGTAGAGCGACGCTGTTGGTAATGGTAGGCATATCTACGGGAGGAGGCGCTGTCCACATCTACCGCCCAAGAGCGACGCAGATGGGGGAGCCGTTACCGCAGTACCCGCCCCTCAACACCCACATGGCTTTGCTCGAAGGTGAAGAGCGCCTTCCTCTGCAGCAGGAAGATCCTCCGAAGCTCGTGTTGTACGAGCCTCTACAGCATTCTGTTCGTGATCAACAAGAACACTCCCAGGAGGCACAACAATCACAGGAGCCTCAGGGGTCTCAACAATCACAGCTGCCTTCGCAGGTGCACGAACAACAATCCCAGCACTCACCTCTACCCTCACAGGTGCAAGAATCACAGCTTCTGGAAGAGTCACAGCAGGTGCAACAATCACAGCAGCCACAGCTCCCTTTACAGCCGCAAATACAAGGTCTACGAACACTAAAAAATAGGATGGCTTGTCCTACAGAAATAGGCATTCACGTAAGTTCCTATTTACTTCGTTTTGTTAACTCATGAGAGTGCAAACAGGGAAGAGGGAAAGAGAGAGAAATACATGAATGTGTATACAAGTACTTCAGCAACACGGAAACTGAGACTAATTAAGACCGATGGAGACATGTGATAACCCTCGAAGTAGTATATTTTTTTGGTTATGAAGGATAATGAATTCTCAGACAATTATTGTTGTACCAGAGGTGATGATTGGTAAACCAGTTGTTTATATATATATACTTATATATATACATATATATATATATATATATATATATATATATATATATATATATATATATATATATATATATATATATATATATATATATATATATATATATATATATATATATATATATATATATATATATATATATATATATATATATATATATATATATATATATATATATATCAGTATTCGTTCCCAAAGCATTATATACAAGAGATTATGTTGCTACGGAGATAATCATCGTTCACTGGATAATACTTTGATATTCGCATTTTTTTAACTATGACACCTCTCTCTCTCTCTCTCTCTCTCTCTCTCTCTCTCTCTCTCTCTCTCTCTCTCTCTCTCTCTCTCTCTCTCTCTCTCTCTCTCTCTCTCTCTCTCTCTCTCTCTCTCTCTCTCTCTCTCTCTCATCAACAAGGTAAATGTTCACTCTTTATTCTTGTGAAATTATAATAAGTAACTACTGTTTTCTAAGGAAAAAGAATAGCAGTAAAAGGCAAAGCGGAATGTAAATCTTATATGTAAGGAATTTAGTTTATCTGATATACGCCACTAGCAGTTATGAACGATGCTAGCAGTTATGAACGATACTAGCAGTTATGAACGAAACTAGCAGTTATGAACGATACTAGCAGTTATGAACGTACTAGCAGTTATGACGATAGCAGTTATGAACGAAACTAGCAGTTATGAACGATACTAGCAGTTATGAACGATACTAGCAGTTATGAACGATACTAGCAGTTATGAACGATACTAGCAGTTATGAACGATACTAGCAGTTATGAACGATACTAGCAGTTATGAACGATACTAGCAGTTATGAACGATACTAGCAGTTATGAACGATACTAGCAGTTATGAACGAAACTAGCAGTTATGAACGATACTAGCAGTTATGAACGATACTAGCAGTTATGAACAATACTAGCAGTTATGAACGATACTAGCAGTTATGAACGATACTAGCAGTTATGAACGATACTAGCAGACTGCGGCTACTATCACGTAAACATTCCATAATTATTCTTTAAGGGAAAGAAGAATCATATAAGTAGAGTATCCAGAAGGAAGGATTACCAAGAATATGGAGATAAAAAGATATGTGTTAGCGTGTATTATGTAAATACACCATAAATTTGAGTGTATTTATGAGTAAAATGTGAGACAGGATTATCAAATTGTTTGCTATTAGGTCCGAATTGATTAATTGCGCCGAGTCATTCATGTAAGTTTATGTTATCAAGATAAGAATAAATGTGCAAATGAGAAATAACAAAACCTCAGGGAAAATATTAAAAAACGGAATGTATGGGAGATATCAATTCCTTTCCACTTCGTTGGGAGTGATGTTTTTATAATGGTGGTGAGCAAAGCTGAGGCACTGTACATCAACATCAGGGCTGAGGTACTGAGTACGTACCTCATAACTGCTTCTGCGCTTATTTCACTGTCTCCGTATTAAAATCGTCTCTTTATTAGACAGAAGAAGCATGTTGCATAAATAACAAAAACGGCACAATACCGTGACTGGAACAATACACACACACAAACCGCACATATAAAAGAGAGGAGCTTACGACGACGTTTCGGCCCGACTTGGACCATAGGCGTGATGTTTCGGTAATAAAGATATTCAAGTGCGTCACATTTGTCTCATTCTTCACAAACACTCAATCGATAGCAATGGAAAACACTGAAATACCCATTGATAGCATTTCCTATTGCATGATTGCAGCTTTGCCAAAAGCTCCCGTCTCCTCACCTGACGGAATGACGGTCACGGACGAACAAAATAATAACTCCTCCTTGTTACATCAGAAATGTGTGAGATGGAGCCGTCAATTTACTTGCGTGTTTCGTCTCCAAAAATATAGCTCTCACGGAGGACTCTGCTAAAGCTGGTAAACTGGTGTAAATGTTTCATGAAGCCCATAACTCTTCTGTGGGTGTTTAGGATGACCATAAACCTCTGGCCGGGCTTGAGGAAATATGCAAGAGGAGGACATATATGTTTTCACGAAAAGTAATAACTAACCGAGGCTTTTCTTGAAGCCAGTAGTACCATTGTGCCAAATTCCGGTTATTGAGGAAACATTTTATGAAGTAATAACGCACTGTATCGGTCTGTTATCTTCGTCAACATCAGATAATTATTACTTATTTACAATGACGTGCAAGATCACAAGATAACCTGAGGCAATATCTATGATAATTGTAAATATCTAAGGAATACTGAAAGCTCTGTAATATTATTATCAGGTAGATTTTCCACAGTCAATATAATCCGAACATCAAACATTCATACATACATATGTTCATACATGCACATATACATGCATGAATACTTACATGCAAACATTCATACATAATAACACTAGAGGAAAGGACAAAGGGTGATATGATAACGTACGAAATACTGAGAGGAATTGATAGTGTGGACTGGGACAGATTGTTCAAAAGACGGTAAATTGGAACATGAGGACAAAATTGAAAGTTGAAAACACAGATGAGTCACGGAGATGTAAGGAATTATTTCTTTAGTCTTTGAGTGGTCAGGAAGTGGAACGACCTGAACAGTTTAGTGGTAAAGGTAGGATCCATAGTTTTATGAAGAGGTACGATAAGGCTCTCGAAACAGCCGGGAGAGAGTGAACCTATGAGCATCCAGCGAAAAAGCTGGGCCAAGAGATGAGGCCCAACCCTGCAACCCCACATATAGGTGAGTACAAATAGATGCGTACATGCGTACTTATCTGAACACTTACATAAATGCATGTGTCCATAAATGCACCTGAATTCACTCATCCTTCCCTAGCAACCATTGTGTCACCCGTTAAGTGATTGCAAGGTACGGAGATTCACAACAAAGGAGAAAATATAAAAAAAATATTTTTGCATTCGCTTTTGTTTGGAACGTGTTTGTGTGAAGGGTTGGAGGGGAAGCACTTTTGTCTGGGCTCTACACTGCCATAAAGTGGAATTCTTGGAAGCTTTACGATGTAATGGGAGACAGCGCTCTTAAGCCACAGTGAGTGGGCATGGATTTTACTGTTTTTTCGCCGAGCTGCACATTGTAAAAAAAGTGAGATACAATATTCGCAGTGTTGTAAAAGGAATTAAAACACAGCTGGGGAATAACCAAGTCGTCCTCCAAATAGAAAGTGCACATTAATTTTTTGTACGATTTAAAAAAAAAACAGCAATAAATACTAGTTAATATAGATTAGGTTACTTATTTAACTCATAATTAAACTATATTTGGGTAGAGTTTAATAATCGAATTTCGGGAACGGGATACCTCCTGGCAACGGGGATGACTACAGTGAATGTATAAAACAGACAAGAACGAAAATTTATATAATGTATTTCGTCCTAAACAGGGCTATATCAATTTTAAAATATGGATCAGTTTGAAACTGAATAATTTTAGTTTATCATTCCTTCTTCCGTTACTTGGTTTCGCTATGTGAATGGCATTCTAATCATTAGCCTGAGAAGATCTAACACCTTGGCACTCCAGGTTGAACCTTCCATACAATTTACACTTGAGGAGGAAACCGACTCTCGACAATGAAATTTATTTTAATGTTTATTTTAAACCAAGAATACAACACAATGATTTCTACTTCCACTCTCACCACGACACCAAGACTAAACCCGGTGTTCTCGTAGGTTTTTTTTTTTTTATCCTGAAAGTTTTTTGCATCTATAGTAGTAAATCTCTTGAAAAATGTTTTTTCTTTAAACAAATCTTCACCAAACAACATTTCTCTCGACATTTTGTCAGGAAATGCAGGCAACATGTCTATATTATCTGCTCACTCAGACCTGACGTCACCAAAAAATGATGAGTAGTCATCCCCAACCACCAGATTGTCGAAACACATCTCAAAAATCTTTTCAATAAACATGCTCACAACCAACAACATTACGAGATAAAAACACATCCAACATTACTCAACTACAGCAAATGTGACAAAATTTACGTAGGGGAGACATTCAGAAACCAGAGAGGAATTTCGGAACACCATTATGCCAACAGGACAACCTTAACAACACCTGTGTAATAAATCATAATTCTCACAATCACTTAATTGCTTTGGATGACAACACTAAGAGAAGACGAGTCCCTCAATCTGATCTCATAAGTATCTCCAACAACTTTAACCAGAACACCAACTTCTATAGTTTTGTTGAACTTCTTGCCAGAAGATCTATAAAGTTTGTGAAACAATGTTACCTGATTCGCACCTCACTTGCTCTTCACCTCACAGTTACTCACTTTTATATATTTGCTCAATATCCTTTGAAAGGTTTATCTGTCTTATACAGCCAAAAGCTGTAGTCAAATGCATAAGGATTTCCTTACCTTGGGTTTTTAGAGGGAAACTCTTAATTTCAGAAGTTTCTCTCTAAAAAGCAGCACAAACAGAACAATATTCGCCGAGTTTGGAGAACCTTGGGTGATCTTAGCCATTTTTTCTCGTCAACAGTTGGACGAGGCATTCTTGACTCACCCAGTGACGTCGTTCGTGACGCAGGCGCTGCCGATGTACCAGACACACATGTCGCTGGTCACCAGCACAGCCTTCAGGATGACTACCTTCACCGTCACCACCGTGGTCACCGTGCAGCCTCCACCCATCACCCTCTCCACCACCAAGGTGACAGAGAATACGCCAGGTTCAAAAGTCCTGTTATACACCTGGTCTCGTTTTAACAATTCTCAGTAGTTCTGAGTATCGTCCCAGAGGTTCTCAGTTTCATTTTCAGCAATTCTCAGTCTAGCATCAGCAATTCAGTCTCGTTTCAACAATTTTGAATCTTATTCCAGCATTTCTGAGGCTCAGCAGTTCGATGTCTCAGCGTATAACATGACTTTTGTTCCTCAGTGTCCTCAACATAACATATTATTTTACTAACTCTGTGTCAGCGTTGCAACAGTATGTACATATTTACTCTCATGCAACTCTCGTCGATCCCTCTTTACTTAGCTGGTGAATGAAGAGGTAACGGTGCCGTCGGCCTCCTTGGTGACGTCTACAGATCTGCTCACCAACACTGATGTCCTGGTGGAGACAAGCACCACCACCACTATCTTCACCACTACCACCACCGACATCACCACGCTGGCCGTCACTCACACACTCACAGAGCACCAGTGGCTCACCCAGCGAATGCAACTCACCATAACCATGCCGCTTACCACCACCGTCATCACCACACACACCACACTCATCACAAAGGTAACACAGACGTTAGTTAATATTGCTCCAGAACAAGCCAACCGTCTTCCAGTTTCTATCAATAAATTTCATATGGGTTAACTGGGAATTGTTCCAGCTAGAGTAATTTTGACTTTTGTTCTTCAGGGCGTATTTAATATTGACAAGACTAGTTAATTAATATGCGATATATCTCTCTCATCCAATTTTCCCTATCTCATAAGGGTTCTGTGAGAAGAAGGCTAAGTAAGAATTACATTATTTAATTCAGAAGCTACGATCTGTTGCCCTGCCTCATCTCATTAAAAATTCTGGCAGGAAAGTCTTATTAAACAACACAACTGTAGAACACAGAGCGGAATTTGATTGCTCACTCGACAAATGCCTTGATTTTTACAAATCTCTCTCTCTCTCTCTCTCTCTCTCTATATATATATATATATATATATATATATATATATATATATATATATATATATATATATATATATATACACCACTTGTCACTCAGATAATTCTAATATCATATTCCATACGCATATACCGCTCTCAGAAATTGCAAACTGACATTGGACAATATCGTAAATATATCAGTCTGTCAAATACCATTGCGGGGACTTGGAACTTGCTCCTGCATAGACTTTCCTCATACTATGTTATAAACGTATTGGATTATGGATTACATTCCACTGAAGGAAGGTGTTTTAATGCCGATGAAGAGCTCTTGATCCAAATAGCGCTGTATAACCCCTGTGGTTTAGCGCTTCTATTTGATTATAATAATAATAATCTTGATCCAAATAATTGAAATTATCTTCTCTTACCTTGAATTAAATCAGATTGTCTATCATTCCCCAAAGGGATGTTTGGTTGCTACGTGTTAAGTTAACACTTCCCTCATTTAAAGAAAATGAAAATCTATGTTGTGTATATTACCAATATTTCAGAGTGACGTGGGGTGTTGTTCAAATATTGTCCATATCTCCTCATTAATTATTGAGTACTCTTAAAAACGTCGACCTTAACAAATTAAATTTGCCGACACCATGGTACAATCTTACAACAATGAAAGATACACACATACAAAAAAATCTAATTTGTTGTAGAATTTTATTAGAAAAATGGAACATTTAAAAAAAAATCAGCGAACATGATTTGACAGCCCCACAACCCCGCGGAGAGGAAGGGAAGGTATTAGGTTTGATCCAAAAAGGGGACGGCAGTTTTAATTGTTTGGATCAAGAACCCTTCTCCAGCAAAAGAACAGAGTGCCTACCTAGAAAGGTCCAATTTAGTACCTTGATGCTGGTGAGGGGCTCATGTTCAACCAAATTAGAGATCCCTTCCCTTTGGAAGGCGCTGTATGAACCCTATGAATTTAGCGCTTCCCCTTAATTATAATAATAATTTTAAATTCTCTTGCAGCGAGCTGTGTTGCGGGTGGCCGAGGTGAGCCTGGACACACTGACGGAGTGGCTGACGCAGCCATACACAGCCACCAAGATACACTACGTTGACGCCATCCGGGCGTCCTGCTAGTCTTCAGCAGGTCTTGGTGGGGTGGCCGCTAAGTGTAAGTGGTTGTTAGGTAGGTGCTCACCGGGTAAGTACGGGGCTGGACGGTAGGTAACTGGAGGGGTGTAGGTATGTGGTTCTTAGGTAAATGTGGAGAGTGTGACAGGTGGTCGTTAGGTGAGTGTAGCGCTGCAGGTATAGGAAGGTATAGGAACAATATATATATATATATATATATATATATATATATATATATATATATATATATATATATATATATATATATATATATATATATATATATATATAATATATATATATATTATATATATATTGCTTCTTTAATCTCATCCTTGGTTGCTGAGCAGTTCTTCGAAAATAATATTACAATGGAGTGAAAGCCTACATCCCATTTTCCATTTCTATGTGTGTGATCTATCACGTGGTTTCCTCAACCGTTCAGAAGTGCTATAATAAGATCAGATTCTCTCAGCAGGCTCCTGCAGCTAAAAGCTATTCTTTCTTTGACTCAAGCAGGGACGATTTCAGCATTTCTCTTTCTTCTCCTCTTTCCTCTCTCTCTCTCTCTCTCTCTCTCTCTCTCTCTCTCTCTCTCTCTCTCTCTCTCTCTCTCTCTCGTGTCGGTATTTTATACCATTTATCTCCACCAAACATCTGGCTTTACTGCCGAACTCTCTGTTATTGACCGAGTCATAGATTATGCAGTTCTTCAAAACCAGGGCAGTTTTGCTATATTTGTTATATTTTCTGCACTGTCTGCTGTACAGCCTGGAGTCACTGTCTCTCATGAGATACTAGGTAACATTATTAATAAGGTAAACTTTCATGTCATGCCCAGCACCCAAGTACGTGGCCACCGTAACACCTTTGTCAGTGAGTAAGCCGACATGCTAGTAAAGTCTGCCTTAGATCCCACGGTAGCCGGGCCACTGCTCTCTTTTGGGAAGAAATCACTCGACTATCTGTGGGAAATTCAGTGGACCAAGCAAATTTAAACCTTTCATCGCAGACTTGCCTACCTCTTGTCGTACCAGCCGACATGATGAAGTCGTCTTTCTCGTCTCCGCCTCAATTATAATGACCTCACTCACCTCAACCCCGTCTCGGAGGTCAATATACCCGGTCTCAGAGTGTTCCTGCAGCAGTTTCCTCACCGTTGCCTACATCCTTGCATCCTGTCCTCTCTACACCATTCCTCAGTGTCCTTTCATTCATCTCTGTGAACGGAAACACCTCCCATCCTTATCTGAGTCCCTCCTCCACGACAGCTATCCATCTGTCAACTCTCTAATTCACTTTCTCAGAGAAACAAATTTGATCAAGGTGATGTAGTTTATGTATTCGTACTTGTACATATTCGTTTTATATCTAGGCAACGTTTTTCACTGTGCTATCTTGTGACTCGTGGTATCTTCATACTTCTATACATGTGAACTTGAGTTCAACCTCATCTTTTACTTAGGCACCACTCTGCGATTTCGTCTTTAACGTACGATGCATCTTAAATGAATAACTCCTTTTAACAAGAAAAGCCTATAACATTATTTTACGCAATTCATCTGACACTGACGATCTACATTTCCACATTTCCTGGGCTCGTGTCTTCTAAACTCCTTGAACTCGTGCATTCAAAATTTCCTGGGCTCGTGTCCCTAAGACTTCTTATCCTCGTGGTCTTTACACTTCCTGGACTCATGCCCTTCAAATTTCCTGGACTCAAGCCCTTCAAATTTCCTGGATTCGTTCCCTTCAAATTTCCTGGACTCATGCGCTTGAAACTTCCTGGATTCATATGCTTTAAAGTTAATGGACTCATGCCTTTCAAACTTCCTGGACTAATGCCTTTCAAACTTCCTGGACTAGTGCCTATCAAACTACTTGGACTCAAGACAACAAAGAAATTCCTGTAATAGTGAACAAAAATATTTTTTTCTTGAAACCGCAGGAATTCCTGTAATTGTGGCGTCCATTTTTCCTGCCAGCCCAAGAAAGAGAGAGCCAGAAAGCCCTTTGTTTCTTGATGATGGTATTGTCTTCCTGATGAAGACCCGGAGACAACGAAGGCGCTGCCTCCTTTGTTGTGGGTATGTTAATGACAAGAATATGAGGCAATATTAGGAGGCAAAACAACAACAAAAATGAGAATAATGGAAAGGAAAGGAAAGGCAGAAGAAAAAAAATCAGAACAGTGGAGGGAGATAATACGAGGAAGATTAATAACCCAAAATGATGAACCTTTATGGACGGGCGCCTTGATGATGGTGAGTGGTGCCTTTGCTATGGAATTAGGGGTACCGTCTCTTTCGCATTAAGAACGAAATATAATACTGAAGAGTTGATGAGAAAGACATAATTGTAACAGGTATCTGTTGTTGAAACGTTTCACCTGTGCAGCAGACATCTTCAGTCGAATTCGGGAGATTATAACTCTGCCTTCAGTGTTATAATTGCTTGTATTCGACTACAGAAATTTGCCGCGCAGTGGAAAAGTCGCGACACTAAAGATACCTAAGTGTTGCACACTTGTCTTACCTATTTATCGTCTCTTTCCACGGATCGAACCTAATTAACCCCGCCCATCACATTCCTTGGGCGCTCGAAAACTCCTACGGATTTAGAGCTTCCCCAGGAATATATCATCCAAACATCAATGGTTTGGAAAACAGAGAATTGAAGAATTAAACACATGCGCACAACTGAAATCTATATTTAGTAGACGTTTCGCCCACCAGAGGCCTTATCAGTTTACAATACAGAAATGTGAAGAGGTAGATGAGGTGATCAGTCCGTCAGGGTAGAAGCAGGTGTTCAGTACCGCAGTCTTGATTAATCTGAAGCACAGGCAGGAAAAGGTGAGCTTATATACTGCAGTAAGATGAGATGAAGGCATTGTCACTGGTAGGGGGACAGAGCCACTGGTAGGGGGAACAGAGCCACTGGTAGGGGGGACAGAGCCACTGGTAGGGGGGACAGAGCCACTAGTTGGCGAAACGCCTGCTAAATAATGATACCCAGTTGTTGCGCATATGTCTAATTCTTCAACGAATATATAATATAATGTAAGAAATAAAAATACCTATAATAATAATAAGATCAAGAACCTCTCACTCTCATCAAGGAACTTTCCTTAAGAGGGACACCTAGAGAAAATAATAACGCAAATGTATATAAAGTAAAAGAGTCTGTTTATATATATATATATTTATTTATTTATTTATTTATTTATACTGAAAGTTACTTTTTCTTTATTTTAGGGAAGAAAGTATTCTTGAGCGGTGGTGTACTGGTGACACGCAGCCATAGTGACCCCTCGTGTTATCAACATACTTTGAACCTCTTACGACCCATCATGGAAACAGCAGCACAATGGAAGCGTCGATGTTTACGACAACTCAGAAGGTCGTGTGCATATTCTCTTGGCGATGCTAAAGTCGTTTTGTTTACCCGGGACGCACCATACTCGTGGCAGGCTTGCTAAGTCATGAGCAAGTCTATGTCTGATGAAATGAGAAGCTGTGCTCCTGCTTACTTATAGTTCATTAGCATACTGCAAAATGGAGGACGTTGTAAACTATGGCAGCTTCATTCAACTTTTATTTCCCTTGCAGTCTGTGCACCTGTCAACGAGAGACTTACATGTTGTCCATGTTGAGAAATTATCATTGCACTCTTCTCAAAGTCTCACCTTAATGAACTAAAAAAAAGTTCTTTCAAAAAAGGATTGAGAAAGCACAGGAAGTTCCGAGAAATGTTAATTAAAGAAATGAACTCTTTACAGATTTTGTCTTAAAAATAAATGGGAAAGAATTAAAATAGGTAATACTCTAAGAGAAAATACAGATAAGCCTGAGCAATATGACGATGTAATACGAGATGATGATTAGTTGAAACTAAATGAAAATAATATTGTATCTGAATTTTGTTAGACGATGATACAAAATATGTTTCCTGCACCATTAGTGGCCGAACACTATATAGATGGTTCTAAACCCTCTATATTCGTAGTGGAATTGAACCGCGGGTCAGTAAATTGCTTGTTAAGAACCAAGCACACTAGACCTAATAGGATATAATTGCATTTTAACTCTTAACGAACAGAGTTCACGTTTTCGACCAAAAAAAATTAAAGTGATTCAAACGTCAAGAATAGATGCAATATCAGTATAAATCCAATTACGCTTCAGGAGCGGTGCCTTGATGCCGGTGAAGGGCTCTTGATCCAAGGAATTGGAGCTACGTTCTCTTTAGATCAAATCATATTTCATATAATTTCCCAGGCGATGTAAGAACTTGACAGGATTTTAAGGTGCTCATTAAAAGTAATGTTAGTAATAAATTCAGTACACCGTGGGCGACAGGTTGGGCCAAGCAGCCTAACATGTCTTCCAACCAAGATACTCACTAGCTAGCAGCCTAACATGTCTTTCAACCAAGATACTCACTAGCTAGCAGCCTAACATGTCTTCCAACCAAGATACTCACTAGCTAGCAGCCTAACATGTCTTCCAACCAAGATACTCACTAGCTAGCAGCCTAACATGTCTTTCAACCAAGATACTCACTAGCTAGCAGCCTAACATGTCTTCCAACCAAGATACACTAGCTCAGCCTATGTCTTAGCAAGTCTCTAACAGTCATTCCAACCAAGATACTCACTAGCTAGCAGCCTAACATGTCTTCCAACCAAGATACTCACTAGCTAGCAGCCTAACATGTCTTCCAACCAAGATACTCACTAGCTAGATGACATTCATGGTGAAGGCGCCACTGATTCAGTGTTGCGATATTATGTAGAAACTCAGATTAAGAGCGTGTAGGAAGCGTGCCTGTTGTAGTGCCTATCAAATATTGCTATGCAGTAGTTACCGAGTCTTGCAAGAGTCCCAGAGGAGAATGACGGAGCTGTCCCTCAAAATAAAATAATTCATGAGAACATCTGCAATTAATAACATTGGCACAGTTACAAAAAAAAATAGCTGAAAGTGATTAACAGCCTTACGGCAGTGTTCTTTACATTTACCTCACTCCGATTACACACTAGTTCAGGGTACTGTTTATTCCTTCAGTCACATTCTGGTTCAGTGCACTGGTTATTGGCCCTCTTATCCTCTCCCAAGCCACATTCTGGTCAAGTGCACTGGTTATTGGCCCTCTTACCCCCTCCAGGACCACATTCTGGTCTAGGATACTGTTATTTTTTGGTCATTTCCTGACCATATTCTGATTCACTTTCAGCCCCGCCAAGCCACTCTAGTAAATGGTGATGATAACTATTGTTACCTCAGAGGAAACTTTTGGTCAGGGTGCTGGTTGTTACCCCCGCCTCCCTCTCTCTCTCTCTCTCTCTCTCTCTCTCTCTCTTCTATCTATCTATCTATCTATCTATCTATCTATCTACCTATCTATCTATCTGGGCACACACTGGTCCGGGTATTGGTTATTTCCCACCTCAGGACTACGCTCTGGTCCACGTGTATAGTACACCACGTGTATAGTACACCACGTGTATAGTACACTACGTTTTAAGAGTTCAGTCCATTTCACTATATAATGAAGAGCCAAAAAATGTTCAATATATTTATGCAGAAATTTTTGAAATTAGCAATTTATTGTACATTTGAAATAACAATATTTAGGGTAATTAAAATACACTAATGAATTCGTTTTTAATACTTGAAACCTTTATTGAGAAATTATGAATTTATGAAATATACATGTATTTATTATCCTAATATATATCTCTATGCTCAAGAAGACTCCTATTTAAAAGTTATGAATGCACTTCGAGCTGATTCTAATATAGTCTGGACGTACATAGAATAAAATCTTATAAACAATATACCTAACTATTCCAGCCTATACTTCATCGTAGGAGGTACCTTGATGCAGGCGATAGGTTCCTGATCCAAGGGCTTAAAGCTACCCTCTTCCCAAATCGAACCTAATTCCCTCAGAGTCTTCAGACGCTGTGTGATCCCATACGGGTTAAGCGTCTACCTATGAATGTAATAATAAATATAGCCTAGGCAGGGATATTAAAAGAACGAAATCACATTCACCATCACTTGCGCCTTAGTTGTCTTTACAGATGTGTACAGACTTCACCAACAGTCACGTTGCCACCCTATTATACATTGTTTTCCGAGTTCCGGTCTCAGTCTCACACTCCAACAGGCCCAACTCTGTACCACTGAGCCTCGAAGCTTACAATAGGACGACTTTACAAACAGCACTTCCATGATATGTTTGTCTCAACGGCACCAACTGTAACCTTACTGTTGCTTCCCATAGCCCCAGAAGCTTTCATTGTATATCTGTTTTCAAACCCTTCACGAACTCAAGATAAGTCATAATGAATGACTGTCAATTATTAAACAAAAGAATGAACTGGAAATCGAACTGTGGTCCTTTATATTCGTTCATTACCACTTAGCTTGAGTTATTGTAGTATATGGCTTTGAGGGTTATAAGAACAGAGGTACCATGGAATTTTCTTGGGCTGTGGGGATGAGACAGGAGGGTCTCAGTTGATGCTGCTGGTATAAACTTGTCACAAATGTGCTCTTTATGAAACCATCCTATTGTAAGCCTCGTTCCTCGGTACAGCGATGGACCTGCTACATGCAAGAACCTCGGTTCGAATCCCCCTCCATTCGTAAGTAAAAACCGTAAGGTCCAGTGAGAGATATGTTGAACACGAGATTCTGAACATTTGTACTGCCTATGATATTACTGTCAATGAACAAAACACTTGTGACTGGCATTCGTGTTATTAGATAACTTTATAATTTGTCAAATTTGGTAAGTAAACATTGATGAATTTGTGAAATACTTTAGCATGCAATTTCTATGTTTAAAACAACTTTTCATTTGCTTTATTTGTTGTGTGTTCTTTGAGAAAATTATCAGCAAATATATTAAGAAGGCGTTGCAATAAAGAAATTGTGGGGTTAACTACATGAGATTTCGGTGGAAGTTAACTTTTCCAGTCATGTAGTTAACAGCCTCTTGACATTCCATCCACTTACTAGGTATTTCACAGACAGTGCGCGTTTAATAAAAATGGCACCGTAATTATCAAGAGAATATATGTTTATTGGTACACTCTATAGGCAAGCCAGATATGCCTCTGCGATAAACGTGCCGCGTCGGCTGCCGGAGGATTCTCTGAGGCGGAGGCTTCTCCTTTTCAACCTCGTTGCATGCTATGGAGAAGAGCGACCATGCCCGCCGAAAATGTGACCTTCTGTTATGGTCCTCATGGAAGGCAACATCGCTTTTAATAAACGAAGTTGATGAAGGCACAGCAGAAGAAAGGCTGGAACTCACCGAGGTTGATTTTCGAGGCTTACTTCGCCTTTTTTGGTTGGCTGTTGACGACAAGCATTGTAAATCTTGTTCTAAGGAAACCGATCGATGGGTAGTTTCTACGTGCCTCCGAGCGGTCGCGTCATTGTGTACCTTACTAGTTGTTGTGAAGGTGAAAGAATTCCGACGCCAGTTCTTCAGCCGCTCGCCATTGACGTTCTGCCTGGGCTGTGAATGAACCGCAGAAGAGCAGCTCACACTCTTCGACATACTGGAGGAATGAGAGCTATTGCGGCCATGAACTTCACAGTTCTCGTTGTAAATAAGAGGCTGGTCTCCAGATCTGTTCATCAGCAACTTGTGAGCAGCATCACTGTAGAATATCTGTTGTGTCACCGGTGAGACGACGCTGCATTGGTTTGTCCTCCAAGTGTCGTCGCTATACATCTGAGGTCGAGGCGGCAGACATGAAGCGTCATCTCCATGCAGCTTCTGAAAGAACGAAGGCCTCTCTTGGCTCCTGGCTGAATGGTTTCGCTGCCCTCGACGAAACTTTTCGTGTTTCTTTTTTCTTTCGGTGACACGTTTGATCACTGAAGGCAGGATGCTGGTCTTGGTACTTTTATGCTTGGTGGCTTGATCTAAGACCTCTGGCTTCTGCTGGCTGGCTGCCCGAAGTTTAGCCATTGGACATCGCTGGGCGTGCATTTTCACTCTTTGAAGAGTTCTTCATGAAACCTGAAAAGCAAGAGGTTGAACTTAATAACCGCTCCTGATAACTACTGCCTGTGTAGTTTTTATATTCATCAGATTAGATTTTTTAGACTTTTCCACCTGGTTTTAATAAATGCCTAAGTGCCTGTTGAAATCTCGGGAAAAATTTTAGGAAAAACTTTTGATATTGAAAGTTTAATAAGATTTTTAACTGATGCTGGTAACTTGGTGTGATAGTTTACTTGGTTAAGTGTGTTAAATTTTTACAACAGTAGTAGTTTATTAATTGTTCGTTATCTTAGTCTTTAGTTTTCTTATGCGTGATGTATTTTTTTTGTAACCAAGAACAGTGAATGATTCATCGTCTCAAAAAACTATAGGAACAAGAGAACTACCTACCCGTGAACCGGATCATCATCCAGTTGTGCTAGAATTTTCACCCCTCCTCCTTCCCCCCTCCCGACACATTACTGGGGTGATGAATTAGATGCAGGAGCAACATCTGGGTATCTATATTTTGTAGACGTCATCATGACTCACCAAATCGTAAAAGTGACTTACGCACTGTTCAGGAGTTTTAGAACTTACTCGCTATTGGTTCAAACCCCACCTGTTCCGTGGTTTGTAGACGTTTCTCTATCCAGTGGCTTTATCAATGCAATACATGGACATAACCTGAAGACTGTAGAATTATATACAGCAGACAGTGGAAAACGAGGTAATCAGCCCCTCATCTTAGAAACAGGTAATGAGCACCATAGTCTTATTACTTAAGTTAAATGAGGCACAGCAGATGAAGTTATTGTCACTGGCAGACTAGATTCCTCACTGGAAGTAGGTAATGCCTATGAAATGGGCGGAGATGTCCTCTGTACCAAGATTCCATGACGTAGCTATGTCTAACTAAGTGAATATCAATGGTATACAATACCGACAATATGATGAATTAGACACTTGCACAATATCTGGGTATCTTTATATTGTAGACTTTTGCCATCCAGTGGTTTTATTTTCACAGTACATAAACAAAATCCGAAGACTGTAGAAATATATACAGAAAGCAGTAGAAGACAACGTTGTTTCATTTTACTAATGTGGCGAAATTTTTGTCCTCCAATACTGGCTTATCTTACGGTGGTGGTGGGTTGTGTGACCTCTGCTGCTCTCCTACATTACTGTGGTGGTGGGGTGTGTGACCTCTGCTACTCTCCTACATTACCTTGGTGGTGGGGTGTGTGACCTCTGCTACTCTCCTACATTACCTTGGTGGTGGGGTGTGTGACCTCTGCTACTCTTCTACATTACCATGGTGGTGGGTTGTGTGACCTCTGCTGCTCTCCTACATTACCTGGTGTGTGGGGTGTGTGACCTCTGCTGCTCTCCTAATTACTAATGTGGTGGAGTGTGTGACCTCTGCTGCTCTCCATCATTAACATGGTGGTGGGATGTGTGACCTCTGCTGCTCTCCTACATTACCTTGGTGGTGGGATGTGTGACCTCTGCTGCTCTCCTACATTACCTTGTGGTGGGGTGTGTGACCTCTGCTGCTCTCCTACATTAACATGGTGGTGGGATGTGTGACCTCTGCTGCTCTCCTACATTACCTTGGTGGTGGGATGTGTGACCTCTGCTGCTCTCCTACATTAACATGGTGCTGGGATGTGTGACCTCTGCTGCTCTTCTACACTACCTTGGTGGTGGGGTGTGTGACCTCTGCTGCTCTCCTACATTACCGTGGTGGCGGGTGTGTGACCTCTGCTGCTCTCCTACATTACCATGGTGGTGGGTGTGTGACCTCTGCTGCTCTCCTACATTACCATGTGGTGGGGTGTGTGACCTCTGCTCTCTCCTACATTACCATGTTGGTGGGTATGTGACCTCTGCTGCTCTCCTACATTACCATGGTGGTGGGTGTGTGACCTCTGCTGCTCTCCTACATTACATGGTGGTGGGATGTGTGACCTCTGCTCTCTCTACATTACCATGGTGGTGGGGTGTGACCTCTGCTGCTCTCCTACATTACCGTGGTGGAGGGTGTGACCTCTGCTGCTCTCCTACATTACCATGGTGGTGGGATGTGTGACCTCTGCTACTCTCCTACATTACCTTCGTGGTAGGGTGTGTGACCTCTGCTACTCTCCTATATTACCGTGGTGGCGGGTGTGTGACCTCTGCTACTCTCCTACATTACCATGGTGGTGGGGTGTGTGACCTCTGCTACTCTCCTACATTACCATGGTGGGGGGGGTGTGACCTCTGCTGCTCTCCTACATTACCATGGTGGTGGGATGTGTGACCTTTGCTGCTCTCCTACATTACCTTGGTGGTAGGGTGTGTGACCTCTGCTACTCTCCTACATTGCCGTGGTGGCGGGTGTGTGACCTCTGCTACTCTCCTACATTACCATGGTGGTGGGGTATGTGACCTCTGCTACTCTCCTACATTACCATGGTGGTGGGGTGTGTGACCTCTGCTACTCTCCTACATTACCATGGTGGTGGGGTGTGTGACCTCTGCTACTCTCCTACATTACCATGGTGGTAGGGTGTGTGACCTCTGCTACTCTCCTACATTACCATGGTGTGTGACCCCAAACGCTGGGTTATCATTCAGTTGTAAAGGTGACAAAAGGTTTATGCTGAATTTTAATATGTGAAAGACTGTTAGGCATTAATCTGTTTTATAATTGACAGTTCTTATTCAAAATGCATCCCAGCTATATTCTTTGTGCAATAAATGAACTAAAAATCACAAAGAATATTTTAAAGAACATATACCACATGTATTTTGGCTTACTAAGTTCTGTTGAATTCATAGGTTAAGAGTTTTTATCCTGCCTCATCTCACTTCAAACCCAAGTCATGTCTACCACATTGTCATTTCCTCAGGATGACACCCACCCCAGCGACTTGCATACGCTTAATATATACAGCTCTAAATTTATACTAGGAGAAAAGTATTGGAGATTTAAAAATTAATGAATTGTTTGTGTAAATTAGCAAACAGTTAAAATGTGATATTTTACAGTCACTTTCAAGCCAAATGTCTCATAGAAGCTGAGTTATGGCAAAGTAAAATGTAGAGAGGTTTAGCATACTCTTCAACGCTGACTTAATAACGAGATCCTATTTATATATCAATTAATATGGATGAAGTTCTAATTTTGTCCTAATCAGTTTTAATAAATTATAATTTATATTACTATAATATGATAATAATAATAATAATAATAATAATAATAATAATAATAATAATAATAATAATAATAATAATAATAATAATAATAATAATAATAATGGTGACTGGGGTAATAAATTCAGAAGCAGGTATAAAAACATAATACAAAGCAAGGCATCACATTTTATGGCTTTCCGCTCAGGATTATAAACATTCCTGAGACGCTGACGGGGCAGGAGAGGTCACGTCATGTGCAGTGAAGCCAGATCGGAGTGTTGTGTGTGTGGGAGGAACCTTGCCTGGGATTGTTACTTAGCAATAGATGTATGTGCAGTTTTGCTTGGATGAAAGCACCTTGGTTTTCTCTATGGTGTTACTTTCCCTCTCTAGTGACTTTCTCCTTACCCTGTCATCCTCCGTTAAAATGAGTATTGCCTTGACCCCCCCTATGAGGTGTGCGAGTGTGTCTCCGTGAATGATGCATACATATCTTGTGTTATCGATTCTACATGCATATTTCTATTCCTGAAATCTGGCATCAAGGTTACCTGCAATCTCGCCAGATATTTTTATTAAACAATCCTTATGTGATTCTATGATTTAGATATTCTTTATGTTACTGTATGATGTAAACATTCTTTATGTTACTGATCAATTCCCCGATTATTTAAATGTTCTTTTCGTTATCGCGCGATTTAAACATTCTTTGTGTTATCATGCGATTTAAATATTCCTTGTGGTGTCGTGCAATTTGAATATTCCTTGCATTATCGTGCAATCTAAACATAACCCGTGTTATCGTGACATTTCTTCCGAAACTTCGATACATTTGTACATTAAGTGTAAGTTTTTTTTATCCTCCACCTTCTTATTTTCTCCCTCTTCTAATTCCTCAAACATTTTTATTCACTGATGTTAACACATGAGCAAATTACTAAAGTATTATTATTTCAGCGATTTTCATTTTTACTCTTTGTTTTCGGTTGAACCAAAACAATCACAAGAAAAATTGTGCTTTATCACTCTTGAAATCTCCTCTTAAGAGATAACCCACACACGTATTTTTAGCATCAAATGACGACACCTGATCTCTCTCTCTCTCTCTTTCTCTCTCTCTCTCTCTCTCTCTCTCTCTCTCTTCTCTCTCTCTCTCTCTCTCTCTCTCAATCTCTTCTCTCTCTCTCGCCTTGACGGCTTTATAGCTCTTTTATGCCAGTTTTTTTTTTTCAGGAGTTCCTTTATGGATCCATAGGGGATGTGTTTCAGAATTCCCTTAGTAAATTAGAACACCAACTCTGCCTTAGGAAAAAAAAAAGTTATAGAAGACACCTGCTGTAGTATAATCACAAGTACTAATAATATTATTAATAGTTAATATTTTTTAACAGTTATTATTGTTATACTAAAATTAATACCAATGTCCCGCTCAGTGACTTTCAGTATTATTTTTAGCAAGAGAAGATGAGGCCAAGTGGGTGAGGATTCTGAGGTCAATGGGACGAGCCGGAGATAAACTGATGGCACGTTGAATTCCGTTCACACTATATTTTTGTCAGGAATATCACTCTTAGCGTGACTGATGTCATTATCATCTTAAACGTGTTTGAAGCCAGTTACGTTACTTGAACGTGTTTGATGGCATATCTCTCAAAATGATTTTTTTTTTGTTTCTTACGTCAAATTGAATGTTTTTGATCGAACGCAACTGATGTCAGTAAATCAGAAAGAACGTGTTTAACATCGAGTGGGAGACATTTAACGTTTTTTATATCACGTACGTCGCTCTAAAACGTGTTTAAGGCCATACACATTAGTCAGCTTAAGCGTGCTTAACGACACGTTAACTTCAACGAGTTAAATGTCGCATATGTCAACTTAGGCATGTCTTATGATTCCTCAGACCTTGACTTGCGCGTCAGTCAGATTCATGTTTTGAGACAGCTGGATAAAGAGTTTGAAATACATCAGGAGAGACCCCTTCAAGATGTATGTGATTTGTATATCGAATATTAGTTTTCATGAACGTATACACGAACAAGTTGTTCACTTATCATTATCACACGGATGAAAAATCGACATGTAAACTGAAACGGAGATAAGAGAGAATCTGTATATTTCGACCCCCCAGGGCCATGGGCCCAGGGACCTAGCTGCTTTTTTTATTACTTTGTTTTTTTTTTACTCTCGGGTGTTTGTTCAAGGCTGTGGGTGTTGTTTACAGTCCTGGGTGTTTGTTTACTATATTGGATGTGTGTTGGAAGCACTTAGCATTTATTTACCACCCTGGGTGCTGATTCACTTCCCTGGGAGTTTTTTTTTTCACTACCCTGGGTGTTTGTTCACTGATTGACTTGGCAATCTGTTTACGGCTCTGTGCGTTTTCGTGGCCTCGGAGATCCTCTTCAACAGCTGGAGGAAGAAACAGACAGATATTTCCTTACATATTTTTCTGGCTTCAAGTGGTTTCTTTCTTTATATAAACAAGTGTTTATCTTACGTTGACGCTCTTATATTATCGAACATAGTCACAATAACAGGAGAAAGATTATATATATTTTTTTAAAACGCTAACAGTTACACTTACAGAAGAAAGATCGTAGAATATCATTTAAAACTATCACACAGTGGAGATCGCATAATGTTACATCAAACAGTCACACTCACAGTAGATGGATCATATACTGTTATATCAAATTCCGTAGAATTCACAATAGAAACTTCTTATTCATCGTCATCTTCAGAGAAAGTAAGAACGCTCCAAGTATCCGTACGAACTAAATTCGTAAATTTATATCAAACTTCACAAACAACCACTTAGCAAAATTGAAAAAAAAGGTAATATGGCATCTTCG
Organism: Cherax destructor; assembly: GCA_009830355.1. Lineage (NCBI taxonomy): Eukaryota > Metazoa > Arthropoda > Malacostraca > Decapoda > Parastacidae > Cherax > Cherax destructor. Next base: position 54,180 of record WNWK01001282.1, on the reverse strand, counting down.
CGAGCACACGTACACAGAGTAAACACCTGAGATGAGGAAGGAGAAAGAGAGAGATTACTTTGATGAGAGAAGTGAGGTGAACACCTCAGAGATCAGTGCTCTCTCCACCAGGTGAGTCAAGTAATAACCTACCAGCTGGAGGGGCTTACTGATTTTATTAAGGATCGTCGCCTTTCGTGTGCCACGCCTCCTGTGTAGAAACGACCACCCCATCTCCCCTCCCCACCTCTTCTCCGCCTCCTCTCACTTATCCAGACTCCCCTCCTCACGACCCCCTTTCCCACATTCCCTCGGCCCCCCTCTCATCCAAACCCCACCATCACTCCTTGGGTCCCCTACCCCATCCCTCACCTACTCACTCTGCCATTGCTCACTTCTCTTCGCCAAGTATCGAACTCCCTCACTCCTCACACTCTGGCTCGTCATTACTTCCTCACATCGCTTCGTTCCCTTCCTCCCTTCCCTTCTTCATTTTCCCTCCTCCTTTCTCTCCCTCACTTCCCTTTTTCCCTTCCCATCTTCCCTTCCACCTCCCCGTCCTCTCTCAGCTTGTTCGACGTCACGTCCACTTCATCGGATTTTCGTGCCGGAGATTGTGGCAGCAGATGAGAGCCCTATCCAAAGACCGAGTGGTCACGAGGACTCTCTCTCTCTCTCTCTCTCTCTCTCTCTCTCTCTCTCTCTCTCTCTCTCTCTCTCTCTCTCTCTCTCTCTCTCTCTCTCTCTCTCTCTCTCTCTCTCTCTCTCTCTCTCTCTCTCTCTCTCTCTCTCTCTCTCTCTCTCTCTCTCTCTCTCTCTCTCTCTCTCTCTCTCTCTCTCTCTCTCTCTCTCAACAATAGTAACACTGTGTTAGGTAAAAGGAAACATGTGAAGTTAATACTACATTTTTATTGTGGCAACGTTTCGCTCTCCAGGAGCTTTGTCAAGCTGTTACAAACAATACAAGGACATATGTAACACATTGTCGGTAATTCTATCAACATCATTACAATAGTAACACTATAACTCAACTGTCAGACCTGCAAGTTAGAGTCTTCTAATAACATCAGAGGCGAAGATAACCAGAGATGATGCAGAGAAGGTCAGTTAAACTATTAACTATATTAAGGAAGAAAGCGTGTGAAGAAAAATTCAAATAACTTGAATCTGTTCCCACTTGGGAAACAGAACTGTCTGTGTGCTTAAGATCATGTACACATATATACATGTATACATCTGCGTAAGCGTACATCCAAAAAATTTACATACATAAATTCACGAAAACACATTAGCACATATACACACACATGCATGTGAACATAGGTACAAAAATTAATATGTGTAAACATACACACTCTTATACATATTTTTATACTTTGCTACACTGGAATATTATGACCCCCATCCAATATTCCTTTTCCTTGAATTGAGGTAGAGGGGGCTGAAGTTATAGAATTCGGGGATGCCTTTCTCGGATCTCGTAGCAAACGAAATACATGTATTTTTTTTTTTTTTGTGATCACTTAAATAGCTACAATACCTTAGCAGAATCTTCAACACTTGTTGATGAGTGAGATCTCGTAGGTCGTTGTTTGTACACGTCTTTCACAGTAGTGAAAAGCATCAGATTTCTCACTAAATCTTGAAATGTTTAGTTGTGTTGGAAGGAAGTTGTATATTCACGTCTTTTTTTTTTTTTTTTTTTCACTTCACACGTATTTTCAAAATTTCAGTCCTACCTCAAAATAAATTTTCGTTGGTCGATCACAACTATAAGCGAACTATTGTCATTATATACTTGGTCTCAATCATGGCTAATGTTTCTCTTATAACTGCGACTAACGTCGAATATTAGTAGCATGCCGCTCTACATAATGTCAACATGAATAAGTGGTTGAATCGTTGTATCTGATATGTTTATATATTTTGGTTTGAAATATCCTGGTAGTTAGGTAATTGTATGCACAAATTGGAGGGTAATATTTTTTATCACCAAAGATTTCAATTCTGTTTATATAAATATGCCTGATATTAATGCTTATGAAGAGGTTCCTTGTAGAAAATAAGAGAAAGAAAAAGGTTGGAATGTTGTATAGACACAGAAAAGAGAGGAATATAAAAGAAAATCAACCTCTGCTAAATGTTATTGTTGTAGCAACAAAAAGGATCGTGGTCAGACTGGATTCCTTTATGTGCTTTGTCGGAAAAATCCTGAACAATGAAACTGTTGGTTTAAAGGGTTTAAGGCCGACAGATATGTAGACAAATCCCTATATCGACAGAACATGACTGCAGAACAAGTCTTTGTCCGATAAGCTTAGTTATTTATAAGAAAATCATTTGCATTATTGCCAAAAAAAAAGTAACTGGTTATAAGAATACTGTACGATGCCTCTTAAAAAATTATTTACGACAGTTGTTTTGGCTTGAGTGCGAATGCACTAGGATAACCTGCATCATTCACCGGAGGGACTTAGTGATGATTCCAAGAAATCCTGTGGCTTCCTCAAAGGACTGAATTCTATGCATCTCACAGCATATGTCACAGCTGGCATCAAAGAAACGTCTATGGTGCGGGGCAGCCACCGCTAACACATGTACCCATCTTCGCGAGATACATCAAACACGCTCTGAAAGACCCAGATGTGTATAGATTCACTGAGGCTGTCCATGGGGAGAGGAAGGGGAGGATCGCTTATTTCCCTGTACACCAAGACAAATTGAAGTCTGTGTACCCCAGAGTTGCAAAGTCATTTCTCTCCCCTTCTCCTTTCGTTAGACAATACCCTGAAGCCACTGTCTTTCCTGTCTCTTGTGAGAGAGGAGGGATAGACTTCATTCCTGCACATATTAGGCCAAAGCAACATCTGAGTCACGTCTCCGTCTGAAATGAAGTTATTTTTCTTAGACAACTGGAACATGTTCACAGATTATTATGAAAGGAGCATTGTTCTCCAGATTGCCCAAAAGAAGATGCTGCAGAACAGATCGAAACATCTAGTTTTCATTTCTAATTTATAGGTTGTTCGTGATCTTAGGACAAGTTTAAAATTTTGATGTGGTATCATTTCTGAAAAAGAATTAAGCTTTCCATAGTATCCTTGCATATTCGTTCCTAGCTCTCCTGCTTCCTTTCCCTTTTTCTGCCGTTTTAAGTGTTTTGTATTTCTTCTACGTCCTCTTGCGCCTTTCCTCGACTTTTCTACATTCTTGGTTATACTCTGGGCTCTCTGTCCTTATTTCATTTCTTTACATTGTGTATTAATCTTTATTTTGCCTGTTGAAACTTCAGCTCTATTTCCTTTTATAACTCTTGTATTGCTCTACCTTCCAGTACCCTTTCTTTTTGAACTTATTTCAGATTTTTTTCATAACTTCATAGTTCCCTTCAGTCTGAGTTCCTGTTTGATCTCTTTCTCCATTTTTTTCTTCAGCCCCCATTTTCCAAATGCCCTGTTTGACTAGGGTGAAGAAGTACTACTAGATTATTTTCACTTTATTCTTGTTTCATTAACATGTTAACTTTTTGTGTTTCCAACGTTTTATCCCGTCCTGGCTGCCCTCCCCACTCATATTTCCTCATGGTATCTTCACATTTTCAATTACTCATCCTTTCTTTTGATCTGGTCAGCTTGTTTGTACACATTCTTCACTTTCTCTAGTAACATTTCCATCGTCCGTGTCTTATCCCCATCCGCATATTTCCATAGTTTTTCCACTGTTTTCCTTAGATCTTATGCTTTAGTTTCAAGGTCGTTTGCTATTTCTTTTAACCGTCGCAATTAGCTTTGATCTGCTTCAGTAGTCCTGTAGGATTTCCCTTGTGAGATGTTGGTTGTAAGGTCTCTTGGAGGCCAAGCCTAGAAGGTCGGTTTTGGAAATAGGTCTTAGTGATCAGACAGGGATGTCAGACCAGTCCACAGATGGGTGCATAGCACCTACCCATCCAATTGCTCGTCACCAACATCATCACTATCATTGTCAACAATCTTGCCCTACCTTGCCCCACCCCGCCGGAACTGCTGGGGCAACAGCCATAACACACGCAGCCAGATCTTTCGAGCGACGTGGAGAGGGGCGTTGGATTCCTAATGGAAGGACACTGAATTCCTAGTGGAAGGAAGTATGAGAAGAGCTGAAAGAGAATGTGGGAAAGTTTAGTGTAGGATGGAGCCGAAGGGTGTGTGGGGAGAACTTGTGAGGACGGGGATAGTAGGATTAGCTCTAACTTCTAGGTACTTTAGGTACTCTAGGTACTCTAGAATCACTAATTTCTGGGCTTCGAGTTATATTTTAAGGATTCTTATCATGTATAATAAGTTTATGATAGTCTCTATTTCTTGATTTTCTAGACATTGTTTCAGGATTCTTTTCATATATTTTATAAAAAAGAATCCTTATAGGTATTTTGTCTATCGTAAGGAAGAGAAATATGATGAGAGATGGAGCAGGGAAATGGGGAAGATAGGAATATTAAATAGATACAAAAAGAATAATAAGAGGGAAATGGTAGTAGGTGGAGGAGAGGGAGAGGAAGGGTAATTTTCTTCTCTGTTGTAAGTGTGTCAACATCTTAGGTTATACAGAAGCTTTACAATCAGCTGGAAGAGCGGGAAAAGAGATGATGGTGACCTTTTCGGTTATGTATTGTTATCTAACTTTTACCACAAGAATGAGACCATCAACATCTAACCAGTGAGACCACTACCCAGTAAGCCACCGCCACCACCCCCACCACTGACCAGTGACCCCACTCTATCATTAATTATAATATCCTAAAATAAATTCATAAAAATAAATCGCATCTATGTACATTTGAATATTTCAACATGGAAATATGCATTTTCCACAGATGTGTATCTGTTAAAAAAAAAAGTTAACTAAGGATTTCTTGGAATGGCTGACCGGCGAGTTACACAAGCCACTTCTATTATATAGTCTTTTAAATTAATAATACGTATTATACTATTTGGAGGTTTGACGATCTCCATCGTTTCCGTCACTTGGGATTCCAGGGCCAACTATTTCGGTTTCTTTAGAAGCTTTTGTGATACAAAATGTTTTGGGAATAGGCGGGTTCTGGCTTCTCACGGAGGTCTTTACTGGAGAAAAAAGTCCCACAGGGCAGCGTTTTGAACACTGCTTGCTTCTTATAAGCCATGGATGGAATTGTTTACATCTCTGATGCAGAGTAGACGTAGGATGCCACTTTTTCAGTAATGCGTTTCACTCAGTCCCAAGTGCAGAGGCCAACTCTCCTTGCCTTATTTCTGGCTGATTCTTCGCTACTAGGCTCAGGGAAGGTTACTGAGGATCATCTTCAAGTGAACATTGACAATGGCCCCAAATCGAATAATCCTAAGTCTTCACAATACGTAGTATCAGAAAAGTGAAACTTTAGTTTCCACTGATATGAGTGAAGACTATAGTGAACTAATATTACAATAGCTGCAACTGGAGTCAGGAATGAAGTAAAATGATAACTGAAGGTTATGCTAAAACCTTCATAGTCTTGATGAAACGTAGTAAAAGCTCACAAGTTTTATTATACGCTGGTAGGCTCAGATTCAATACCACACGGCCCTTCCTTTACTACATGGTATTTTTGGTACAAATCATTTGAAAATAAATTAGACATTGGTTAAAATAAATGCAGATTTTAATTCCTTGAATGTGTTTTGATAATCCATTGACAAGGTAACTACAAGATTATAATATATCATATTGTTACTGATTTATTTTGTGTGAAAATAGAACTTTCTCTGTTTAGTCTTTTAATGAATGTTTAAAGGATAAATATTTCTCGTCACGAATATACAAATGGAGCATTTTAAATTGCCAAATAATAAATTCTGAGTATAACCTCCCGCCCTCAAGGAAGGTGCTATGATGCTAGGGAGGGGCTTTTGATTCAAGCTTATTCTACCCTTCCTTACATCAAGGCTGATTTCCTTTCTCAACCAAAGGACTTCATAAAGCTCACATATACTTGATGTAAATATACTAATTATTTTCCTACCAAGACTCGAGTGACCCTCCTCCATATTATATTTCGGTGCTTGGTTAGTTACAATCCACAATCATGAACTATGATTTGATTCTCAGACGTTTCAGAGAGTTCACCAACTTACCATAAACATTTTCCAGGTCAGTTTCTCTTCCGCCCAGGAAGGACAGAATCCTTTGATTGTGAGTCTTGTTGACATTTTGAATAGTGATATTCCTCTGCTTTTGCCACCACGGATGATCTATAAGACTTGAAAAGTCTATTGCACAGGCAATAGGCAACTCGTCGGTATTCAAATACAGCAAATTTTTATCAACTTAATATAAAATACAGTAATTAAAAAACCTGTTTAAGTCCGTCTAGTAAATAATTCCGTATTCTGTCTGAGAACAAGTTGACGACGTAGAGATCTGGAGTTCTTCACAGTCTCCAATAACTGGGACTGGAAAAATAAAAACATAAGCAGTATAATGTGATCCTTTATTCACAACGTTTCGCTCACGCAGTGGGCTTTATCGAGTCACAAACAGATCTACCTGGATAAATGATACATGAGTATTTATAATAATCAGTCAGGTGGAGAATGCTGGATCAGGTGGAGAATGCTGGGTCAGGTGGAGAATGCTGGGTCAGGTGGAGAATGCTGGGTCAGGTGGAGAATGCTGGGTCAGGTGGAGAATGCTGCATGTGACAGTCTTCAAAGTAGGGTGTTTATTTTTCCATTGTGTCGGTATTTTATACCATTTATTTCCAACTGGGACTGCATGGCTAAATGTTTTTTTTTTTTTAACAAACCTGCCGTATCCCATCTAGGCAGGGTGGCCTAAAAAGAAAAACTAAAGTTAATAGTAAAGTAAGAAAACAACACTTGTCTAAATGTCTTAGTAGTCGAGTTTTACCTTACTTTTTTCTCCATCATGAGACGCGCTATTAATGTTTTTTAATCAATGTTATGTACACCCGTTTCTTACCTGTGGCATATCCATCGCTGCTGATCAGGAATTTGACTAGTTCCTCCATGGAAAACTTGGTTTATTCTTCCAGCAATATATTTGATGGTTTAATTGTTGATTGCTGCTGAGAGTCATCGCTCCGACGGTCAAGTCTCGTGTCTGCCGCGTCACTGCATGGAGAAGACCCGGGCCAGGACCCGGTCCGGGTCTAGTCTCACGGCAGGCTTTTTTCCTGGCTGACATCCTTATCAGTTAAGTGACTCTGGCCCCACAGTCTGTTTGTTCAGGAACTGCTTATAAGAATTAAAGATCTCTCTTGAAAGCTCTCGCTCTCTTGAAGGCATTGGTCTACCTAGACTTAACCTTATATTTAAAGGATATTATAAAGCCCATGGCTCTTTATGATTATTGAGTTATTGTACCTTAGCTTTACATTGGGGTATTTAACACTGTGTTCAATACCTCTTAGGATCGTAACGCCTCATTTCGTGTAGATTTCCAACCAGTCCTTTCGGTATTTTATATAAGAATTTTTTTTTTTCATCTACACTCCAAGAATACAACTTGTGAGATTTTAGAATTTCACAGCAATTTACGGGTGTTGCGTTTGTAGATACTCATAATGTTAATGACAGTTTTCCATGAACGTGTGAGTGCGCTGCTACGGTGTTGTTGTAGATAAGAAGGGTTTTGTGGCGGTGAATAGATAGGTTTAGCATCTCCACCCTAATTTGTCATGTGAATTTGCCTTTGCTGGTTAAACCTCAGCCAGCCAGCCCCTTCAGGGGCTTCTCGCATTCCAGCAACCCAGCTGTAACCCCTTCCGTAGTTTCGGCTGTAGCCTTTACCCTCCCTTCCCTGGGAGCTGATTGCAGGTGGAAACGAAGAGCGTGTGAGATGCTGCCAACAAAGAGAGTTTCAGGCAGCAATTCCTGAGAGAGCATCGTGGCTCCTCTCCAAAGGCACCGACCCTCAGCCCTTGTAAAGGGCACCTAGTCTCAGTCCCTGTGAAGGTGCACCTGTCTTTAATCCCCGTGAAGGTGCACCTGTCCTTAATCCCCGTGAAGGTGCACCCACCCTCAGCCCCTAGTAAGAGGCACCCCAGCCTAAACCCTTCCAAGTGGGTACCTGCCTTCAGCCCGTGAGGGTATACCTGCCCTAATCCCCTGATGAAGGGCAACAGCCCTAAGCCCTTGCAAATAATTGCTTGCCCTCAACCCCTGTTAAGGGGCACCCTCTCTCATCCCCTGCGAAGACAAACCTGATATCAGCCCCTGAAAAGGGACTCCCACTCAAAGCCCCTGAGAAAGGACATCAGCCAATAACTATTCAGGAGCTGGTATGTATCAGTCAATAACTAATCACCAGCTCTGGTACATGTGAATTAGCCAATAACAACTCACGCTACCTTAAGCGCCGTTGTCAATTTCGCCAGCTGTAACTCGTATTATTTACAACTGAAAACATGCAGAGAGTCGATGACTCTAATTTAATAAAATAAAAGTAATAATTATTTAAAACCATAGTAAGAATAACTACTTAAGGGTAAAATAAGCTTCGAGGAACGTGATGAAAATTAAGCAGTGTGTTGGGGTAAGCAGGTACTCTCTCAAATCAGTGAGAGCTGTGGTACATAGTTTGAGAAACGGCAGTGTGTATAGACGTTGGTGTGAAAATCCCACATAAAGCGAGCAAAGGCCTCCTGTATCATGTGAACTTTGGAAAACATGAACACAAGATAGGCTGGAAAATCACCGTTCTACAGCCTCGGAGTACTTAAAAAAGGCCAAGTGGATTTTTTTATTAATTCACAAATGAAGTGACCATTAACTAGAGTTTTTTTTAAGGCTAATTTAAACAGTTTGAAGGTACATTTTTGGAAAAATAGACACAGATGCATAATAACGTGATCCTTTACTGACCAGGTTTCGCCCACACAGTGGGCTTTATTAAGTCACAAACAAATTGTGACTTGATGAAATCCACTGTATTTTAATAAGACTTTTGACAAATTCACTCTGAAATTCATACTTGGCGACTACTTAATGAGGGAAGGAAGGACGCCCCCTTCTCCTACATCACTATTTAGGTTGCAAGTTAGAAAAACATGACTAGCAAGGAGGCGTGCAACTGAAGATGCTCTGGCAAACTTTGACACTCTTCCAAATTTTGTGTACTCGGATCATTGCGAGGTGTGTTTGCAGTGTTTGTGATTAAACAGATTTAACAGTGTTTTTACGGAGATCGGGGACGAGGAAGGGGGAAATGGGGGTAGGTAAAAGGGAACGATGACAACTACTTGGATTACAAGGGGGGGGGAGGTATGGGGCAGGGAAAAGGAACAAGTACTTGAATTACTCTCACCTCTCTCTCTCTCACTCACGTCATATTCACTTAGTATTGGGCTGTCGAAAAATTGTGCAAACCCCATGAAATAAGTTAGTCTAAGTAGTTAGACACTTTATGAGGAAGTGCAGGATATCGTGGGCATCTAAATCACTTTTCCTCTCATTCACACTATTCGGGTCGTTCATTTTCTCCTTTAAAGACTGTGTTGATAGCCTGACAACACAGCGATGCTCCTTAAAGGATGCTTATGGAAAGGGTGGTAGTTGAGGCTTGTGGTAGGATTGTTTGTAACTCAGTATTTCCTGTTGTGTGGAGATGATTTCATACTCCGAAGGGTTGAGGATGATTCCCTAAGCGTCTCCCAGTCGAGCATCCGCTTCCAGGGACTCCATATCTGCCAGAGTTCCATCGTGTAGGTACCAGATATTGAGTTAGCTGTGCAATCTGTGATGTGAGTTCTCTTACCGCTATGCAGAAGAGGACTGAAGCAAGATGGGGTCTCCCTGATGAACATTCTGATAGTGATTTCATGTTCGCCAAATAAAATAATTGATTTTGTGCTGTAGTCAGCTGAAATAAAAAGAAAAGCCTAGGGAACAGCTCTCAAACTGCTTTCTTTTTACTAGGTTAAAAGCAAATCTGTATGGAGCAGGTCTGGTTGCGGCGCTCGTTAGATCATCCCAGATCCTTTTGCTTTCAAAGCACTGTTATGGTTATCCCACAAATGTTATATAGCATGACCTGAATTGATAGAGGGCAGTTTTTTGTAAATAATATATTTGTTACTGAGTAGTCTCTAAAACAGATGGAAAACACTACTTAAAGTATATTATCTCTAAGGATATCATTAGTAAAATAGTGAATAATTTCATTATTAAGTGTTCCATATTGTGTGATATTATTTAAACAAAAGTTATTTTAAACTGCTTATAAGTATAAGCTCACTTTGCTTAACAAACAAAAATTAAACGCTTTAATGAAAGAGACAAAAGCCTAGCTTTATGGCAAACAACTCTGGTTTATGCTTTGTGGTCACAGCAACTGGACAAATTGTACAGGCCGATAAATATTACAATTTCACAGCACAGTGATGAACAATATACGTTATTCTAGTTACTATTTACTTAAAACAAAATATTTTCGAAATTAATAGACTCCCACTCAGGAATATTCTTTATCATGAATGTAACGCACGTGTATTGTATATATATGTCTTGTCTAGTAAGCTGAACTTGCCAGATTGGCCGAACTCTCTTAAAAATTAAACTTTTCCACCAAAAAAATCTTTTAAAGTAATAGCTATTTTTTTCATAGACAATGAAATAAAAATTATATTTTTGAGCCAAACTTACTTAGAAACCTCACCTAACCTTACTTAAACCAGCATAATTTTTTTTTTAGCTAACTTCTGCTATGTATAGCATATGACACTTTAAATTCATTTAATATTATTTAAAATAAATATATTTTTTCGATATGCTCAGACTGGATTTAGCAGTTATGACTGATACAAATTTTCATATACATACGTATATATATATATATATATATATATATATATATATATATATATATATATATATATATATATATATATATATATATATATATATAATTTGCATATCTCAGTTTATCGAAAGCCTCATTCGACCATCGTTTTTCAGCCGCAATTCAGAATTTTAAAGTACGTTTCCGATCACAATATCAGTATCTGGAAATTAACAAACAAATTTATGAGTTCTAACAGGATTATCCTGACTGGTTTATATGGAATGCTTTGAAAATGTAAATAAGTGTTTTTGAAAAGTAACGTAAGTAAAAGCCAAGACTACTCATCAACAAAATATAGTGATGGTTATCTTCAGACACTCGATAACAAGCTAGCCAAAGCATATGAGCCAATCAACAAGGTTAAACCAGGAATATACATAATCGCTTCCTAAAATCTGCAAATTTTCATACGTAAACCAAACAACTAAAATCCACAAATCTGAAACCATCGAACATAAGCGATCTATATGATAAGCACCAGAAAACTCTGAAATATTTATCCCCTTTACAGTCTGGAAACATGTATCCTTGTTGCCCAAGATAGAGTGTAACTAAATAAAAAAATCAACTGAATCAGTTGTCAATACATTTGTACCGTTCAGTAACATCTCACAGGCACATGTTGAAACCTAATGCTGTCAAAGCATTGACAGTCAGCTCAGTTGTTTTGTGCTCGCCTCTAAGTCATGTCGCTAGATATATAAACCTCTCCTTTCACATATCGTTTCATCTGCTTCAATATAGTCTTAGAACCCAAACTGAATTATGAGACAACTCTCATTCTTAATTTTCTTTTTCGAAGTGAGTTAAAATAAAAAAAAATTCGATGTGCTAAAACTTTGCCTTTTTATGTATATATATATATATATATATATATATATATATATATATATATATATATATATATATATATATATATATATATATATATATATATATATATATATATATATATATATATATATATATGCAAGACAACCACTATGAAAAAATAGAGGAATTTCAAGCGCTTTCGTGACTACTCACATTATCAAGGAACTATGAGATAGTTCCTTGATAATGTTCCTTGATAATATTTTTTCATAGTGGTTGTCTTGCATATTTTGATATCACCTGTTTACTGTGATCTTTTTGCATATATATATATATATATATATATATATATATATATATATATATATATATATATATATATATATATATATATATATATATATATATATATATATTTTCGTTCCCGACTTCAACAGGAAGCTCATAGGTATCTTCTCCTTTTAGAATGTAAGTAAAACTCATTCAATTTATATATTTTGTAAACAAAATTTAATGCTTTTACTACCATGCGTCGATGTGTACCTGAGTACTGTCTGGCCAGGAAGACCAATGTCGGGATAAAGTCCTGGAGAGTCATAGATATTCTGTTTATCAGAATATCGATAGTTTTCTCTCCCATTTCCGCATATGCAAATGAAGATGAGGTTGAAAGCGATAACTAGTAGGTGGCACCTGTGACTCCGTTGTCTGTGAGAAGTCAATGGTCGGGAGCGTTGAATGACATTTCTGCTTGTATTTTGTAAAGGTCGAAGAATTTCCTCTTGGCTAACCTGACCGCCGGAGTCTCCGTCACTGGTTGCGGGACAAGAAGGTTCGTACTCAGAGACGAGCGATCGCTCGGCTTAGATTTGTATGCCCATCCTCTTGGGCCCCACACCAGGCTCCTGGAATTTCCCTCTTCCTCTTCAGACGAGTCTGCGCCTCCTTCATCTCCCTCCTCGGAAGATTCACCACCTTCCTCGGAGCTTTCCTCGCCTCCTTCATCTTCCTCAGAGCTCTCTTCGCCTCCATCTTCCTCAGAGCTCTCCTCGCCCCATTCATCTTCCTCAGAACTCTCCTCGCTGGAGGAAGAATCATCGCCCTCATTAGAGTCTTCTTCGTATTCATCAATCTCCTCGCTATTCTCCTCCTCGTATCCGGACTCGTAGTCTTCGTAGTACCCCTCTCCCTCTGAATAACCGGACTCGTGCTCGTGGTCCTCTTCCTCTTCTGAGTTTTCGTACAAGTCGTAGGACTGCTGGTGTTCGTCGTCATCATCTTCTTCTCTTCTCCCGATCAGGGAAGACTGCGTGTAGCTCCGAGTGTCGTATTGCCTCGTGTCAGCTGGCTTGGCCACCAACCTAAGGAAAATAGACGAAACATAAATTAGAAATTATTAATACCAAACCTTAGATGGTTTAAGACTTAAGCATTAACGGAATAATTTCTCTGTTATCGGCACCTTCGTTATCAGTCTTTGTAGTTCCTCCTTCAGAGGAACTACAGAGACTAATAACGAAGGTGCCGATAACCGAGGTAAGAGAACTGTACGTTGGGAGCGAGCCAGAGGACGAGATGACAAAGATACGTTTGGTTGCCTCACATGCAGGAGATAACGCTCATGCTGCTAGCATGAGCTAGCAGGGGCATCAGAAGCAGCAGCAGCAGCAGCAGCAGCAGCAGTATAATCAACATGTATCTGGTGTACGAAATATATAAATTAAACGGACGTGTTTTTGTGCTAGGCAGAGTTCAACATCAGCGTGCCTATAGGATATTAAACTGATAGATTCGTGTTCCAGGTAAAGGAGGACCTGCCACAAACTAGTTGTAATGGGTACACGTCATTGCGGTAGCTGGACCGCACACCATTCCCTTCCTGTCTGGCGTTTGTGGCTGATATGGGTTATGAATAAACTGAGGGAATACCAAATGGTGTGTGTAGTCATGACCAATGCACGTCAGCCTGATAAACTTAAATTGTATAAATTACTGCGGAGCGGAACACTGTCCTAGCATGTATATATTCAGTGACTGTAACCATTGTGATATGACCAGAATGTGACCTTGAGACACTAAGACATTTTTCTGATTAAAACGCGTATCAGTAACAATATAGTAAATGGTAATACAGAGACATCTGTCCAGGTTAACTACAATTTAGTAGTTATGTATATTATTGGGTAACTCATTATTATGATTTTTATATTTCCATAATCTTGTATACAAAATGCAAATTCAGCTAATATAATAAAACCGTATATTATTTTTATTCTCTGCAAGAATGACAATTGTAAAATTTATGATATTAGTGGTGTGCGTATAAGAAGCTGCCCACTAGTTTAGTTGAGTGAGCAGGGTATTTAACAAATCGCGAGCATTGTGGTATCAGGTATCAGCAATTAGCAATTCATATAGGTCTGTCGTTCATGGTTTTGTGGTCTTCCTTGCAATGGCACAGGTATAAATTTCGTAATAACCATTTTCCATACGTCCCAGCCACGCCTGATGATCTGGGTGGCTGGTAATGAATGTACGCTTCAACCTCGCGCCGAATCACATGACTTCATGCATGAAGTTGAACATACGTTCAACTAATGGGATCGTGGGAGGCCAGGCTGCAAGAATAGAGCTTCTTCCCATAAGCGGACGGAGGATCGACCCTCCACAATTTCTTGCGTTGAATGACTCGTTTAAAATTAACATTTTGTTTAAATATAATAATAATTATAATAAATATTTTATAAGGCTATATTCTTCACTAATTATTAATTGCTAAATGATAATGGTAAATATAATACGAGCAAACGAAATATGTTAAAAAACACCGCCTCTATTATAGATGATTCATTAGAGGCTATTATTTGCTGGGCCGCTCTCACTGTTGCTCCTGGCTCATTTATTATGAAGTTAGTGGTGTGTCAAAATAGGGTTTTAATTATAGTTGGCGTGATCTGCGCTCAGCACAGCGGAAATTATTAAAAACAAGGCTACACGGAAGATAGGATATAAAGGCATATTTTTATACAACTGTGGATAGAGAGATACTTTAAAAATAAATTAACAAACAGGCACAACACCATAACTGGAACAATACACTCATATATATCTGAGTGAAACTTATGACGACGTTTCGGCCCTACTTGGACCATTAAGTAGTACAAGTAGTTTAAAAATTGCTGTACACCTGCTGTACACCTGCTGTACACCTGTGTCTGCACTTCATTACCTGGAAGACAGATGGCAGGACCAGTCCTGTCAAAATATGTGCTTAATGTACTGAGTGAATAACAAACCACTTGAGTCTCGTCGAACCTCTTTATAATTACTTTAATACTAGTGTTGAATCGTCTCCAGCATTATTATATAAAAATCTACATGTACCTGACAGATTGAAGTAGGATTAAAACAAACCACTCTTCGGGTGGGGATTGAATTCGCGGCTAGTGAGTCGTAAAACTCTAGACAACGCGTTAGCATTTTACGATTCACCTGCCGCGAGTTCAATCCCCGCCCGTACCGTGGTTTGTTTACAATCGTGTCACTACGATTACGTGAGTCATGAAGTGGGATTTTCAACTATATATGTTTTAACTCATAAAGTTCGGTTTAACTCTGTTAAATCTAGAGTCTTGTGTACGTCTAACCATGTTTAGGTCCTGGATCATTATCACTTCTCTATTTGATAATGGTCCAGGACTGATCGAAACGTCGTCTGATGTTTCCTCGCTAAATTGTGAGTTTACTGTGAATTATCCCAAGCTACGTAATATGATGTTTACTTTTTTTATTTGAATCCTATCACTAAGTTGTGACATCACAGGTTTCAGTCCGTTTTCATGAAAAAAAATTGTTTGAGGAAATTATTTTTCCAAATTTAAGAAGATATTAAACGTTCCTTTGGTCATTGCACATGTTTAAGGGATTGAACAATGAAAAAGTCAGACAGGGACACTAAAATTATACACGCTTGTCCTCTCTGGCTTTCTCATCCTTGCCGCGTGCAAACAGGAATACCAGTGTCTCGTTTGCATTCATTGCTCAACATCTGT
Source organism: Cherax destructor (assembly GCA_009830355.1). Classification (NCBI taxonomy): domain Eukaryota; kingdom Metazoa; phylum Arthropoda; class Malacostraca; order Decapoda; family Parastacidae; genus Cherax; species Cherax destructor. The sequence goes on along the minus strand of WNWK01001282.1, from coordinate 38,476 downwards.
CTTCTACCTGCCACTAGTCAGCCATTGCGGCGAACACAGAGCTAATTAAAGTAGTATTCGACAATGCAGTCACTGATTTGTTTTCAGAGTGGAAATTGTAACAATAGTTACTTATGATTGAGTCTGATATTTTTGCCTCATGATTTTTTTTATTTGAAATTTAATTGGGAAATATGGCTGCTGTCATATATTCAATAAATTAACAAATTACAGTACGGGTGGGGCTTGAACTCATGGCCAGTGAGTCGTGAAACTCCAGGAGAGTGTTTCCAATCGTGTTATTACGATTTCGTGAGTCAAGAAGGAGTTATACAATAAATTGTATGTATGACACAAAGTTTTTGAGTAGACTGACTGAATCACGACCAAGTATCATCTTACAAGGCCAATGGGAAACTGATGCTATAACTATTTTTGCCCAGAAGGCACTTAATCTTGCATATGACTTTGTTGCTGCTTCTGACGTGTTGCTGCACCTGGCTTACTGTTGCACCTGACTTACTGTTGGACCTGACTTACTGTTGCACCTGACTTACTGTTGCACCTGACTTGCTGTTGCACCTGACTTGCTGTTGCACCTGGCTTACTGATGCACCTGACTTACTGTTGCACCTGATTTACTGTTGCACCTGACTTACTGTTGCACCTGACTTACTGTTGCACCTGACTTACTGTTGCACCTGACTTACTGATGCACCTGACTTGCTGTTGCACCTGACTTACTGATGCACCTGATTTACTGTTGCACCTGATTTACTGTTGCACCTGATTTACTGTTGCACCTCACCTGGATGCTGCAATACACAACCCACACATAGGAGAGAGGACCTTACCACGACGTTTCGGTCCGAAAAAGAGGAGGCAGTATATATAGGCCAGCAGACAGGGACGGAACAAGACAGGTAAAGGAAAGGAAGTAGAGAGGTAGTGGTAGTAGAGTCAGTCATAGGCATTTTTGTTCTTTAGATGCTGCAATTTACTTAGCTGCAACTTACTTATATCCTGCTCCTTATTTTAGCTCCTACACCTTAATCTCTGAGCATGACTACTGTTCTCTCTGACCTGGTCCCTGCACCTGACTTCCACCAGCAGCTGACATAGTCCCAGCACCTAACAAAGTCCCAGCACTTGACTAGGTCCCAGCGCCAAACTTAGTTCCTGCACCTTTGCTCATGCTCCTGGCTAAACCGACTAACATTTGCAGTCAGACGCAAACCGATACTGAAACAAACTGGCATTCTAAGATTTTAAGTAAGGAAACTTTTTCGAAATCATTGCAAACTAAAACAATTTAAAAATTGAAAGAGTTTTTTTTTTATTATATCTCGTCATTATTTTGTAAATAACTTGGCCTTGAGCCTCCGTGGTGTTTATTTCTGCTAGAAGATGATAGCACGAAAACACGGGAATTGCCCGGCATGTCTCTCCTGGCAACTAGAGTATAAAAACTATTAAACACACACACACAGTAGCACACGCATGCATGTACACAACAGATGTGATCACAAAGTACACACACATATGTATATATGTATTATTTATTGTTTTATTAACACATGGGCCGTTTCTCACCAAGGTAGGGTGGCTCGAAAAAGAAAAACTTTCATCATCATTCACTCCATCACTGTCTTGCCAGAAGGGTGCTTACACTACAGTTATAAAACTGAAACATTAATACCCCTCCTTTAGGAGGGGTGTGTGTGTGTGTGTGTGTGTGTTTGTGTGTGTGTGTGTGTGTGTGTGTAATGGGTAAATATGTAACTGAGTTTAATATTAATTTAATTTAATCACATGAGATCAATGATTCGAGAAACTTGTCCCTCAGATCGTTTCCAGCGAAACGTCTAGACCAATACGCCTCTCAGAGGGTCTCCAGTAAGACATCTCTAAGACCTCGAGCAAGACGTCTCTAGGAGCATCAAGAGCAAGATATGTTGAGCAAGACATTTCGAACAAGACGTTTCTAAAAGAATCTCGAACAAAATAATTCTCAACTTCTCATATATGATATCCCAAGCAAGACAACTCTCAGAGCGCCTTAAAAAAAATGTTTCTCAGAATTTCTCACACGAAATATCTATCAGAACATTTCGAGCAAGACGTCTCTCAGCTTCTTGAGCAAGACGTCACTCAGAGCGTCTCGAGCAGCTCACTTCCTCTTGGCACTAAGCCATCTCGGGAATAATGAGGATATTCAGCAAGGCCCTAATGAGCAGCCGGAGGAGGCTATTGAGAGGAATACGAAAGGAAGAACCTATCTCTGAAGGTTTTATTCAGGACCTGAAGCACCGCCCTAGAATGATAAACGTTCAGAGTAAAACGTTGCGTGTTTTTCCCGGTCACCTCGTTGCCAATAGGCCTTTTTTAGGGGAAAACGGGAGAAATATGTAAGTTTCTACATGTTTACGTAACCTAACTTAAATTATCGTTACAATTTAAAATAAAAAAAAACATTTGAGATAAAATTTGTAAGTTTTAGGACATGTAGGTTTAGCACCACGTCTAAAAAAGACAGTACAATGAGACTGGCCTGATTTATGACGAGGACAAATTCTCTTTTGATTTACGGATAGATTTGTAACTCCTGCTCACTTCTCTGTTTGCTTCTTTCCTCCGCTTTCTTTAGTTTTTCATCTTTGACTGAAACGCTAGCTCTTTATATTTATTCACTTGGTTATGTTGTTCTCTGCCTCCCAATATTCCTTCATCTTATTCGTTGATTTTCCTTCCAGATCCGTTCTGAAATCTAGTTTCTCCCGTTCCCCACCTGCTATTCTTCTTTTAACATTTACTTCCACAAGATATTCGAAATTCAGTGCCGTTTGATAGCTAGCAACCAAAGGCCTTTTATATATTATACACCTATATCAGATACACTTTCACTTGCTTTGTCCTTGAGATGCTGACACAGTTTTCTATCACCATCCCTCCTAATCTTACCCTTCCACATTTCAGGTCGTCCATGTGAAATCCAATTTTAGAAGTCAGTTTCTATTTAGCTGAAATCTCCAATGATTAGTAGATTTGTTCTAGCCACATGGGCTCGTCTTGCTGCTTCCACTATGTTGTAAGTTATTGATTTTTTGATCTACTATTTAGTGGTGGGTTGTAGCCTAATTTCACCACTTCTTTGGATCTCTGTCTTGTGTTTTCTGCGTAATCATTCGACTCATTTCTGTTTACGACTCTGATCTCTTCAAAACTGTACAAGTTTTTTATTAACAGTGCAATTCCCTCCCTCCCCCCTCACCAGTTTCTTCTTTCTTTTCTCATTACTTCATATGCTGCTGGGAATATCTCATATGTTATTTCAGTCAGTTTTATTTTTTGTGAAAGCTATGATGACTGGTGTTGCCTCTGTAATCCATTCTTTTAATTTATCTCTCTTATTGTTTAATCTGATTTGTTTTGTCCATTTATCTCTCTTATTGTATAATCTGATTTGTTTTGTCCATTTATAATCATTTATAAAGAGGAGAATGCTAGGGTGACAGAGGGAAGAGTTAGAGAGGGAAGGGCCATAGTTAAAGCTGTAGATCAGTAGCTAGGGAAAGGAATGGGAAGAGCATGCTAAGAGATGGGCATGGGTTGAGATATGGTTTACATGCTGGGTGTTTCCTTCTATTACCATCCCCTCTGCCTCTCTTTCCTGTAACTGCTTATGCGCTCCCTCAGTTGTTTCCCTCTTCATTTCAGTTCTCTTTTCACAATTCTGTTTTCACATTTGCAACTTTCATTATTTGTTAATCTTACCTTATTTTTACTGTGCATGTATTGCCCTAACATTTTGTATTGATATGAATGTTGAGTGACTTACACGGTCAAAGTGCTCTGTAAATATCACAATTAACACTACTACTCGATTTCCTTACATATCACATATACAGCTGTGCCTTCGTGAGCCTGCCTGCCTCCTCTCAAACAGCCCATCCCCGTCAATCCTATTAAATCCTCTCTGTACTCTGTAGGTTATTTTCATATCTTCTTCGGCCCTTCTGTCCTCTAGTGTCATCAGGTTTAACTCCTTTAGTCTCTCCTCATAGCTCATCCTTTAGCTCTAGGACTAGTCTCGTTGCAAACCTCTGCACATTTACCAGTTTCAAGACTTGTTTGATCAGGTGTAGTTTCCATACTGAGGGTGCGTTTGAGTGTACAAATGTGTATGTGTGTGTGTGTACGTGGAATGTTATTAGAACTTTGCATTTTATTTGACGTATGTCACACGCCCATATAGGCATGCCCTCCCGACCAGCGAACCAGCAGTCAAAAGTATAGCAGGGAGGTCCCCACTGTAATGCTAAACTGCCTGGTTCAGCTCCCCAATCACAAGAAAGCCAGCCAAAGTTGTCTGGGACTCGTGAAACAACATTGGCAGACTTACCTCAAGTCTGGTCGTTCACGGATCTAACTATGTTTCTTGTTTGCAAACTTGTCATAGTGTACATCTAAATATTTTACAAATATCATGTATATTTGGTGAAGGAAAATAATGTAAGTATTTACTTTCTGCTGTCTTCTGCTCGGTCTTACATTGCTAATTGGTTATTGTACTGAGTTACGAAACAGATGTGCAGGCCACAAGACTACACCTGCGTCCATAATAGTGTGTGTGTGCACATGTGCATGTAATTATCTATTTGTTAACAGCTGAAATATTCTGAGCTATCAACATGACTCACGAAATCGTAATGACACGATTGCAAACAAACCATGTTGACGGCTTTGAGGGGACTTGAGCTAGAGTTCGTCACGGCCACGCTAGCGGGAGATTCGTCTGTAAAAAACTTGCATTTGTGGACACAGTGGTGCCTATGCTAGCCTTCCTATGGTGTAGAAATATACCTAGTTGGATGAATCTTATTGAAGCCAGCTTGCCCAGTGGCTAACGCGTCGGTCTGGAGTTTTGAGACTCTCTGATCGCGGGTTCTAATCCCCACCCTGGTATGGTTTATTCTGAGCTAGCTTGCTGCACCTGTTATTCTGGTTCTGTCTTTTGGCTTGTAATACCAGTGTTACTGCCTTCTATTTTAATTTTGCGCTCTTACACGCTTTTTACCTCTTTCCCATTTCATCCTTTTTTTTTAATAATTCCAGATCCACATCTTCTTATATCTATATAATCATACTCTTTTAATATTCAGCGTTTATTGTACTGAAACCTTCATTTATTTGTCAGTTTTTAAAGTTTTATTTTCCATATTTAAATTTTCTACCAGTCCTTCCTGTCTTACCTGATTTGTCTTATTTTTTGTCAGTCTGCCCATCTTTCCACTAAATTTCCTTTCTTTTGGTTTAAAGTAATTGCTGTGTTTTGATATAGTGTTCTTTTTATATTTCAAACGATGGACTAGCATGTTTTTCAAAATTTTATACAACTTTCTTTCTACCCAAGTAATCTTCCAAAAACATTTTTAGTTTGCATATCTGGGGACAACATTCACGTATTCACAGCTCTACCCTGTCATCAGAAACAAGTAGTGGCGTCGTTTCTCCGAGGATATACTCGTATATATACTAAGAGTTTACTTTAATCTTTATTTTAAGGAATAAAGTGATCTTGGCGGGCGATGAACAAGCAATCTTAATGACCCTTATATAGTGGCTAAGCTTTCAACCCCAGTAATTAACCAACTATTAATTGTTCTCCAAGCAGTGATGGCTGATGTCATCACAATATGTGTGTGTGTACTCACCTATATGTGGTTACAAAGGTCGATTCACAGCTTCTGGCCTCTTTGCGCATGTATGTATGTGTGTGTGTGTGTGTGTGTGTGTGTATGTATGTGTGTGTGTGTGTGTGTGTGTGTGTGTGTGTGTGTGTGTGTGTGTGTGTGTGTGTGTGTGTGTGTGTGTGTGTATGTGTGTGTGTGTGTGTTTAAGTAGGATACACTCACTTGGCTTGCTTGTCATATAGTCTGAAGAACTCCTCACGGGCCTTTTTCACTTCTGGGGTGTTCTCGACGGGAAGATAATGCCTGTATTCACCTGTCTGTATGTCACCAGCTGTAGAAATGCATAAATAATTAGACAAACCTTATTATTTGTGAAGAAGTAGAAAAGTCTGAAAAGTGAAGACCTCATTAAGAGTACATGAGAATTATGCGGTTTTAATAAGTATTAGCAAAAGCTCTTCTTCTTCCTTCCCTTTCCCATGTTTGGTTTCTCGTAACAGTCGCTGGAGAAGTTAATCTTAACATGAAGAATTGAGGCTATCCTCATCTTCCTTTTATCAGAGCTTATTGCCGACCATTACACAGAGGAGCTTGGTGCTTCCCCATGAGTACAATAATAATCCTAGTCAAATTACTGTAATAACTGGTCTTCCCTAAATCCCCCTGCCTCCCCATTATACATCCCTTCCACTGCACGTCTCTCCTCTCCAGCTGTCTGACCATCATAGAATACCATTGCCTTTCTCCCTATTACATCCTATGCTGGCCTTCCAAGTTGAGTTGAGTTGCCTGAGCTTCTAGTTTATTGTGCATCCTATGCTCATTCTGTAAGCGGATGTGAAAAAAAAGAATTACAGATGTCACAAAGGGTTTTAATCAGACTAGGCATAATTACATGTTTACAATATTACATTCATTTTAAATATTACAATTACTTTGCATAGTTAATCTATAGATTTCGACATGGAGATACAATCTCAAGAAAATTCCAGTATTTCATTACCACTTAATATTATTGGTCATTGCCCCAACACATGTCCTGGCCTCATCCTCTCCGTCACATGTCCTAGCCTTATCCTCTCCGTCACATGTCCTAGCCTTATCCTCTCCGTCACATGTCCTGGCCTCTTTCTTCCCTCTCATAATATTTTTATTCCTTATTCCCAGTCACATTATACCCTTACCTCTTTCTCCCCAACATCTTTGCCTCAATACCCCGCCACCTCTACATTCGGGTGCCTAGTAGCTCACTTGTGAGAGTCTTCGACTCACAATCGCAGTGCCCAGGGTTCGATTTCCTGACACAGAGAAACACGTGGGAAACTTTCTTTACACCCCAGCTACCCTTGCCCACCAAACAACTAAAGCAGTACTTGAGTGTAAGCTGGGGTTACATTCAGGAAAATAAATGTAATTAAAAACTCCAGTTCTGCTGGAATGTCAAAGACTGCGTAAAGAAATTCTTTGATCTGTGTTTTAAGAAACACCAGCACCTGCTGGAAATATTCAGGTGTTTAAGAAACACCAGCACCTGCTGGAAATATTCAGGTGTTTAAGAAACACCAGCACCTGCTGGAAATATTCAGGTGTTTAAGAAACACCAGCACCTGCTGGAAATATTCAGGTGTTTAAGAAACATCAGCACTTGCTGGAAATATTCAGGTGTTGGGCAAAAGGTACCTGTGTACCTAATAATATTACCTAACAAAATATCTTTGCGTTCCTTAATTTTACCAGCCTACCTGCTTCCCTTTATATGTTTTCTCATGGTTCGTTCACTCTCTCTCTCTCTCTCTCTCTCTCTCTCTCTCTCTCTCTCTCTCTCTCTCTCTCTCTCTCTCTCTCTCTCTCTCTCTCTCTCTCTCTCATATTCGTATATGGCTCTCCTGTTCACTTCTCTGTTCTCATCCATCCTCTGTTTTTTGTTGTTTTTCCATGCTCTTGTACTTTTTTCTCTTCGTGTGTCTTCGCTTGTATCACAAGCTCTTTGCTTCTGCTATTTCTCTCGTCTTCAGAACATGAAGTTCTCCTCTGCCTCCTGTCACTACCTCTCTTTTGCTCTTACTCTCATTTTCTCTTTAGATATCAGAACACATGACCTAATTCTCTTCCCTTCTTACTCCCATCGCTCTGCTTCCCATCTTCATCCCCCCTCTCTCTCTCTCTCTCTCTGTCTCCTCTTCCCTATAACAGCACATTTCGGATATATCTAATTTACCCAAAACTTGGAGGGGTAGCCTCCCCGTCCCTCCCCATCCGTCCCCTCCCTCCCTCCCCTGGGTGGACTGTGGTCGCCTCTGGTGTCAGCAGGAACGACACCTCAGCTTTAGTCATTAATTATTGTGAGGTGGATAACTGTTATATCCAACTACCCAGCCCTCTGCTCCTGCCTCTGTGACGCTCTCTCTCTCTCTCTCTCTCTCTCTCTCTCTCTCTCTCTCTCTCTCTCTCTCTCTCTCTCTCTCTCTCTCTCTCTCTCTCTCTCTCTCTCTCTCTCTCTCTCTCTCTCTCTCTCATTCCCCAGATAGGGAAAAATATCTCTGGTAACCTCATTCGTAAGGATTCCATTAAAAAAAGAAGAAGCGCTATTCATCATTTTATCAGGAACTTCTTTTATGGATCAGATTTTTCTTTATTTAGCAGGAACGTAAGACAGAATTCCTTGCTCTCCCTTTCACAGGAAAATATTTTACAATGGAAAGTTTCGAGGTTCCCTACCTGCTAGCTGGAGTCTACCTGGAGGGCATTCCGGGGATCAACGCCCCCGCGGCCCGGTCTGTGACCAGGCCTCCCGGTGGATCAGGGCCTGATCAACGAGGCTGTTACTGCTGGCTGCATGTAGTCCAACGTACGAACCACAGCCCGGCTAATCTGGCACTGACTTTAGGTATCTGTCCAGCTCCCTCTTGAAGACTACCAGGGGTCTACTGGTAATGCCCCTCATGGCTGGTGGGAGGCTGTTAAACAGTCTTGGGCCCCAGACACTTATTGTGTTTTCTCTTAGTGTACCAGTGGCGCCCATACTTTTCACTGGTGGTACGTTGCACCGTCTGCCAAGTCTTTTCCTTTCGTATTTAGTGATTTGTGTGCATATTAGGGACCAGATAACAGTATTTTAATTACAACAAATCTCTTTAAAGTATGGTAAACACATTCTACAGAGCAACTCTAACTCTCTAAGAGGAGTGAGTTGATGTTACACCGGCAGTCTCCCACAGAGGCAGGGTGACCCGATGAAGAACACTTTCACCATCATTGTATCACTGTCTTGCCGGAGGTGTGCCGACATCACAGCTCAGATACCTCCAGGACACGTACATGTATCGTATTCGTTACCAGTCACACATAACTAAGCAGCAGTTATTACAGTAATACTCTTCTTACACACAACTCACCCGTACGTAATAATAAACAGTCCGTGATGTCACTCACCTCCCCTGTACGTGTCATCTGCCCTAGCCTGCGTCGTACCCAGCTGCAACTTGCGTCGCTGCGCGACCTGCGGCGTACCCTGCGGCGTACCCTGCGGCGTACCCTGCGGCGAGGACGGGGCCACGGCGTTACTTCGGCTTGGGCTAGACCTGTGCCTGGTGGAGTAGGAGTAGGAGGCACTGGGGACAGTCTTGTACACCCTGTAGTACGACTGTGCACTCCTTGCCGTCGCCACCACCATCACCAGCGGTCCATTCTCCAGCACCAGCAGCGCTGCGCTCACCACCACCACCAACTAGTGGAAGAAGAGGAGTGAGAAATTCAGTGAGGGGTGAGGGAGAAGCCAATGCGGGGTAAGAGAGGAGTTGGTTGAAAGTTGAGGAAGGAGTCTTTGAGCGGTGAGGAGCGTGTGAGTATTGAGGAAGAGCTATGTTATGTAGAGCTTGTGGGAGATTATACTGAGTTGCGAGGTAGTTACCACGCACACACACACACACACACACACATATATGAGGAAGTCAGGGAGCAGTCAAGGATATAATGGGATCTGTGAGTAAGGATACTCTGTATCCTTACAGGAAAGAGAGAAAGGAGGAGAATACTGAGTACAGAGCAAGGAAATAGGGAGACGGGGGGAAAAGCGAAGGATGATAACAGGAGTTTAATGGGGTCGTTAGGGAAAGTAGGATGGAAGACATTGAAGTCAGGGAAGCAGAAAGAGTACACTATCATGAGAAAAAGAGAAAGGAGTAGGAAGAACCCAGAACGAGGAGAGAGTCGTTGGGAAAAGAGGAAGCATTAGGAACACAGGTAAACGGAACGACAGGAACGGAATGGGGAGTAAAAAACGGGCAAGAACAGAGGGAAAGAGAAAAATGGTGATTTTATTCGAGGTGAAAATAAATTTATTACCTCAGCGACAACATGCAAATTACATTCGTACAAGAAATCCTATAGAATTAAACAAGTACCCATTTATAGCATCCTATGGAATTTGGCCTCCCATACTAAACTTCCTATGTGATTCAGCCTCTCCTATACAGTGTCCTATGGAATTAAACACACTCCTGTACACAATTTTTTTCTATCCTTATCTCTATCACATAACATACAAGGGAGAAAATGACAGGAAATATATTATATCTGCCACCAATAATGACAATGATGGAGAAGCAGTTGTGTGTGTGTGTGTTAAGGCACAAACGACCTTACCAAGGACGTCATATGGTACGTGGATGAAAAACAGAGGTTGTCGACCTTTTGGTGTAGCCAACACAGTTCAGACTATGCTTCTGCAGCAGACACACACACAAATGAACATCTGTTCCACCTTTTGCCTTCCAAAACGAAATTTTATAGTGGAACTGTACCTAATTACCACATTGCTTTGTACATAAATTGTAAGCATTATTTTTGTATTGGTTTAAGTTAAGGTTTGTTGGATGAAAGTTGGTTTATTCAGAGGTAGAACAACTCATTTGTTGAAAGGGTTGAAAATAAATTCATTTTCTTTTTGCCTTTAGAAAATGGAGAGGGAGAGGGAGAGAGAGAGAGAGAGAGAGAGAGAGAGAGAGAGAGAGAGAGAGAGGCTTTATAGAAATGGCTAAGTTTTTCTCAGGAACAAAAGACCAGACTGAGTAGAGCTGACGAAGTTAACATTGTGTGTGTGTGTTCTCAATAATAACCCACATGGAGACATGAACTCAGAAAATTAATTGATTTGTATATTTTGACATCCTTGTGGGATCCTCTTCATCTGATGACGATCACACAAGGGATATATATATATATATATATATATATATATATATATATATATATATATATATATATATATATATATATATATATATATATATATCATGAGCAAATTGAAATTAATTAAAATCATGCAGGTTATTACTTTAAAACAAAACTTTGAAATATTCTTGCTGCATTTATACAAAAATATAACAGTATTTGCATCTAAAAAAAAATTAGCCTTTAATTAGCTGTAGGCAACAATGGTTCTAAATTATTTCGAGGAATTTCAAAAAGTTAATAAAAGTGGTAATTTGTGTCGGGTTTTCAAATGGGGATGAGAGTGGGAAGTAGTACATGTACCCCACCTGTCTCTTAGGGATTTATTTCCATGCTGGTGGGTGTGAGACCTGCGGTCCCAGAAATCATGTCCACCAGGGGTTTAATTAGGCTTCCGACCTGTTATTCACGCCTTGCTTCTGCGTTAATCTGATCCTGATCACCACAGATTACGTTGAGTGTTACGTAACACTCATTAACTACACCAATAAGACAAACAAGAGACTATAAAGTAGTTTTGATATGTGAACTAGTTTCCTTACACTAGTTTCCTTACACCTGCTGCCCCTCTTCACCTGGCAGTAAGCACCTGGGTGTTAGTCGACTGTTTTGGGTCGCATCCGTAGGAGAAAAGAAATACAGAAAAACCGACAGTCCCCGATGGCTTATCCTCCGAGTTAAAAACCCGAACAAAATGTTATCTTAACGGACAGGGGCTTAGAAAACGACAGATGGGATACTGGGTGCTTTTGGGAATAATAACTGCAACTTATTAAAAATATATAATATACGTGTTAGGAAAAAATTGCCAGGATTTAGGAAAGCGAATGAGTGACTTGTCCGAGGGAGGAACTGGTGAAGCCTGGGGTGTGCAGGAGATTTATGCTGCCAAGACGGAGGTGGAAGGGAAAGGAGGAGCATAAGCAAAGAAACTGATAGTTTATCTAAGGACTATGAAAGGATGAGATGTTATGTTTAGGTAAAGTATTTAAGGAAACATGCATTTTTCTAAATTTTACAAACGCAAAACATTTTAACAATGGTCTTAAGAGCAACCAGACATTATGGGAACACATTTATTTGACAGTATGTAATTGGTGGGCACAGAGAACGGGACGAAGAGGCGTGCACCAGGGAGGGGAAAGGAGGAGGGAAAGCAAAGAATGAGAGGAAAGGGTTGACAATGAAAAAGGAAGAGAGGTGTGAAGGCTCACTCAGCCCTGTCAGACCCTCAGAGAGTATTTGACAAAGCTGGCTCCTCCTTATGGTAATAAAATGACAGAAAATTCAAAGATTAACATAAGATAAACAATTTTATTAATCATTAAAATTAGTAAAAATATAAAACACTCAAACATGAAATTAATCCTACTTAAATGAAAAATGAAATATAAATAATTATTGATTCAAAGCTAATATGTACACAGACACAAAGAGTGAGTACAGGGGAGATAAAGGAAGGTATTAGGATAGGTAAGGGAAAGGAAGGTTACAGAGGAACGGGTACAGGGAAAGGGAGAGAATGGTGGGGTACTTGCTGGTTAAGAGAGGGCTGGACACAAGGGCTGGACACAAGGAATCATGAAAGTAAAGGAAGCAGACAGGTTTTTTGCGAGGTGCGACAAATCTATTGCTCAAGGACAAATCAAATATTTTCCCGGGAGGGAAAGTCGCTAATATAAACAACAGTTCTGAACACACTAGACAACTAAACACATACTACAAGAACACTCGGAAAATATTGAAGAAAAACATTATCGTCGACAAACATCAGTTCCCCCTCTACAATATCGACACGACTTAAGGAACAAAATGGGTTGTGTAATATACTCGCTCATGTGCACAATATTCCGTGCACACACACACACACACACACACACACACACACACACACACACACACACACACACACACACACACACACACACACACACACACACACACACACACACACACACACACACACACACACACAGTTTACTCAGTGTCATAATATTAATTCTTTCCTCTCCGTTTATGTTCGTCTGTATATATAATATTATTTCAGATTGTGTTTCCTGTTTTTCTTCATCACTCCATTGCTCTTTGCTTCATTAAATTTAAAGCCAATAGATTACACGAGGGGGTCATTAAGGCTGCATGTCACCTGTACCTTACCAGTCAGAGATAATTTATTTCGTAATTCAGGAATTAACCCAAACTCTCAACAAATATACACTGAGAGACGCTCTCGGTCTGTATATTGTTACCTTCACTCGATTAAAGACAAAATATTTCGCTTCGTTGCACTGAAACAGTTTGGTTGCAATTTTAAAACCGTTGTTGAGTGTTTCATTCGACTGAACAACATTTTTTGAACTATTATTTTCTTCTTTGTTGGTTGTAAACACGTGGGTGCCACTTTATGGTCGGTGTTCATGCGGTTAATATGTCCGAGCATATATGCAATTCAAGCACCGCAGAAACAATATTTATTCATGTTTTTGTAAATGTGGTAGTCATAAGAACCCAGCCCATGCCCGGGGACATACCATGTCCCAACCACGCTGGTGGACACGCCAACACCCTGCAGTGTTGCAGCAGTGATAATTTGTTGAGTAAGACAACACTCAGATATCTTCAATTGTTTATTAAATATCTTTATCACACATAAGTGTTGTCCATGTGTCCCCGTGCTCACGAACTTACAACACAAAAGAACTGGAATAAACGAATAGATAAACACATTATCGAGAAACCACAGAACGGATGGAGGTAGAACCTATGGAAGGGGAGTTCTCAAAGTCCCAGGCCAGTGCTTTAAGCACTAGAATATATAAATTAATCGGAAAGGATTTGATACTTTTATACGATTTTTAAGATCCAGATGTCGATTCCCTCACTTTCCCTTCACGACAATTTCCCCAAACGCAACATCAAGGAATACTTACATATTTTACCATAAAACCCAACTAGGGAATGCCTTGATTCTGGTGAAGCGTCCTTGATTAAAAAAAATGGAACTATCCTCTTATTCCTTGATTAAAATCTCAGCAGTTCTCATTCTCCAAGTGATAAATGACCTTTACGGGTTTAGTGCTTCCTAATGATAATAAATTTCCAGGAAAAATAATTAATTAGGAGTTATTTGATTCTGTTGAGTGTATATTAAGACCAAGATGTTGATTCCATCCCCTGAATCTTTCTCCCCTCCCCCCCCCCGTCCTCCCCAACACAGCGGATATTATAAAGGTTAAGGTGATCAGCCAGTTTGGACGAGCCAAAGGTCAAGGCGAAGAGGCAGCCTGGTGTGGAGAAGGGAAACTGTGGAGCAGAGTTAGTGGATGTCACGAAAACCCCTTTGCAACACTAGAACATTTTATTGGAAACGTTTCGCCCTTAATAAATATTTCTAGTGCTGCACAGGTGTCTTGTCTTGTGTTGGTATATATGCAGTACACCATGATCCAGCAACCTGGGTCTGTGGAGTTGGGATGGAGAAGACAGGAGGAGGAGTACGAAGAAGAGGAAAAAGAGGAGGCTGAGGGAGGTGGGTTTTAGTGAGAGGGATGGGTAAAGGGAGGTGGAAGAATAAACAATGGGGACCTGTATCAAGACCGCCAGAAACACTGTTCTGATTTCTTTTCATTATTAAAAATAGAGAGCGCTGAAGGATAGCTACACAATAAGCCTCGAGGGGGTCGACAAGGAAGAAAAATAACAGTTGAACCACATCCATGAGCTCTAAGCGATGTTAACAACACCAAGTTAGTTTTAATAACAAGAGTAGGACACTGTAATAGGAATATTGGCACTGAAAGGTAGTCTCTGTTCACACCCAGCCATTCCCGTTCATAAATTTGTCTAACCAATTTTCTTTGCTAAGTATTTTCTTCAGTGGCGACACTCGGCACTTTCCTGAAGTGATTTCTAAGTCGAATAACAAAAAGTATGGAATCCCAGTAACCTATGATATTTCTCAGCAAACGGGACCAGCAGTGTGAGTTAATGTCACCGGCTGAGTTTATATAATCCACAAGGTCTTACCCCTCCCTGCCTGATCTCAAGAATTAGACATGAGCAAGCCATATTAGTTGCTCCGGCTCAAAGGAGTAACCTGATATCTGACAGCTGCATGACAGATGAATGATTGCATACTCTTCTGAACAAACAATAGAAAAATGGGAAAACCGTTGCGCTTTTGTAAGAGACGAAAAAACTTGAACAATACGTACCCGAGACTTTTTTTTTTTCCTGGAGATAGATATCGTAAGAAAAATATCGATAACTGAGTACAGATTACACGAGTTATGAGCATAAGGTGCGGCATGAGGAAGGTGAGATCTGCATGTTAGATACATTATATGAATACAAGAATACTGGAACACTATTACTTGCCTTCGGACTCATGGCAGGCTAGTTCTACTATCGCCCAACCATTTTCACTCATGCATGTCTCTAGCTTATTTTTGAAGCTACTTTAAATGTTTGCATATATGATACTTAGCAGTTTGTTCCACCCATGGAACAAACTTCATTCCAGTGTCCTCTCTAAATCTGAATTTATCTAACGTTGTTGTGAGTTTTGTCTTTGCTAGATGTTTTGAAAACAATATTATTATTATTATCTTTATTTACTACAAGTACATGTACAAGGTATACAGGCATAGCTGACATCAGTGACATACTACTATATAGAAAGTCCCTTGTTATGCTGAGCATTTCGGGCAGATTAGGTCAGTGTCCTAGGATGCGACTCACACCAGTCGACTAACACCCAGGTACCCATTTTACTGATGGGGAACATAGACAACACGTGTAAAGAAACACGCCCAATGTTTCTGCCCTGGCTGGGAATCGAACCCAGGCCCTCGCCGTGTGAAGCGAGAGCTTTAGCCACCAGACCACCAGAGCCATTATCACTTCTGCTAATCCATATTATTTAAATAAAATCAGCCTCCAAGGTTATGTAATTTTTTGTGATTCTTTGCTAGGAAAACGACATTTTGAATATATTCCGAAACGTATATTTCTCATAATGTGAATGCAATGAAAGTAGCAGTGTGTATACTCTTGTAGGAGAGTTTATCTCAACATGTATGAACTTGGAGTTTACTTTTATCTTCATTGAGGATTAAGTATCCTTGACTGGTGGTGTACCGATGACATGTACTAGTTTTAATGACCCTCGTGTAGTCGATAGGGTTTAAACCTAGTAAACAAAGAAAACGAGTGTGACTGCGAAGGACAACCGGTTAGACTAGGATAAAACCAGACGACACATGTGCATTCTAAGAATATGCCATAGTTTTTTAGCATTTTTATTTTTTAACAAACTTCATTATCTTAATTTGTTAATATATCTTTTTTATAATAAACTTATTTGATGTTTTATATATAACAGCAATATTTTGCAATATGTGGTGACGATGAATGATTACGATGAATTTAACAAGGAAAACTTAATGACTGTTTATATATTTGATATGGACCATCACGTCCAATCCATTTGCCAGGGAACTTAAAGTTACAATAAATGTGCCAACTTAATTGAGAATTGCATTTTCAAATCTTTTACCATATTGATGCGATTATTTTTTTTTATTTGTAAAGGGACTTTGAGTATCAGCTTCCCGCTTATCCTATTTTTCTTTTCTTCCCTTTATTGTAATTTTTGTTAGATTGCTCTGTAGTGATGCAGAAAACTTCATAAAAAATTTGGTGCAATATGGTAGATTTTCCTGGTAACTTCTAAGTAATGATACTCTATCTCTGTTAGAACGAAGCATTTGAAGTTCACGTAGCTGCTGAACGTTCAGTGGAGTAATTGACGATATCTTCATTTCCTTATTGAAGTCTTCCATCTCAGGCTGAAAGATTTCAAACGAAAATGGAAAATCGAAAAGGAAAAATGGAAAATGACGGGAAAGAAAAAGAGCTTTCGTTCCACATTGCTGATGTTTCCTAGTTGCTATTAATAATGTAGACCGTTTGCCTATTTCCCAGTTCTGTACGCGTTTTCCTATCTATCATGTCCGTCCATTCTACAGAGTTCCCATCTCCTTTGTGCATTTCCTCGTTTTTCTAGTACCCTGTGTCTCCCTTGCTCACCCCGACACCCCCTTCTATACGCTCAGCCACCAACTTCCAAGTTTAGGTTCACATTTCCGATATAAAGTTTTGAGGTATTGATCCCAAGGGTTTTATTTGACAGGAACTTTCCTAATCTATTTCGATTCGAGAATCCCCGAGTTCTGGAAGTACAGTGAGGGAGGGAGTGAGGGGAGAGAGTGAAAGGAATTTATGGAGGAGGTGAGAGAAGAGGGTGAAGAAAAAGATGCGAGACAAGGGGGGATAAAGGAAGGCGAATGAAGGAGAAAGGAAAGGTGGTGGCAGTAATAGAGGAAAAGGGGAAGAAGAACAATGTGGTGGAGCCGCTAAGAAGTACGTGAAAGTACTGGGCAGCTCCTGAGATCACAGGGACTCCAACGGAAACAAGTCACATTGTTTAAGTTACTGGGTTATCCTGGATTAAATTTATATGATGCACTTTATATGTACCTATAATATATGTGTGCCTTCAAGAATACTGTAAAAAATAATTGTATATGTTAGGCACTTAGAGCTTATATAAACACTCGCTGGGTGTGTTGAGGGGAGAGTTATAATGATGGTGGCAGTGGTAGTGGTGGGGGGAGGGATTATAGGAGGGGGGTATAATGATGGTGACACTCGTAATTGGCAGCATGATGTGTAATTTTTTTAATTAACATCATTTTGTAAATGTATATGTTTTACCTGGTACTTAAATACTTCTACCAGGTACTGGAGTTTCGTGTGCACAGAATCGAAGTGTTTTCTCCCACAGGATATGACGTTCCAGCAGGACTAGAGTTTTCTAACACATTTTGTCTTCCCTCCTGGATGCGACCCACCACTAATACACTGGTACATATTTTTGCTGCCAGGTGGGCAGGGGCATTAGGTGTGTAAGGAATCTTGCTTATGTGTATCTCTGTGCCAGGGAAACGAACCAGGGAACTTGAGACTGAGTCGAATGCTCTAACCAGTGAGCTACGAGGCACCCAATTAAAGTCAAGTGGCCACAGGAGGGCAGAGGAGGGATAGGGAGCGCCCTGGGTAAGGAAGTTTATTCACACCCCTGACTAGGGAAGGGCTGGAAGTTATTTTATTTTAGCAAAATTGGATACATCAACAATGTCCTGCAACCCTTATAGCCCCCATTCTCTTATATAAATTACTCAATAGAAGAAGACAATATTAAATTTGGAATGATTTAATGTGTGTTCGTGTACCACGGATGGAAAAAAAAAAACCAGCTGATTGTAAATGTTGAGAATGAAAAGAAGCTGGACTTTCCTAGCTCTAAGTAAACCATAACTAAAGGAGAGTAGGATAATATGAGAGGGGAGAGGTAAATGGTGTTAAATTGAGGTCATGTGAAAGTGACGGAAGAGGAGACGGAAGAGAAAATGGAAAAGAAAGGGACGGAATAGAAAATGGAGAGGAAGGGGACGGAAGAGAAAATGGAAAAGAAGGGAACGGTAAATGATACGAAAGTGAAGGAGAAAACGAAAAAAGAAACAGAGGAATAGGAGACGGAAAAGGAATAGACGAAAAAGGAGACAGAGGAGGAAGCTGGTAAATATTAATATGTCTGGAACTTGGTTTTTGTTTTGACTTAGTCGATGTGGCTGTAGAAAGGTGAAGGACACGCAGATGAGTCTGCGGAAAGGTGAAGGACACGCAGATGAGTCTGCGGAAAGGTGAAGGACACGCAGATGAGTCTGCGGAAAGGTGAAGGACACGCAGATGAGTCTGCGGAAAGGTGAAGGACACGCAGATGAGTCTGC
This sequence comes from Cherax destructor, assembly GCA_009830355.1. Lineage (NCBI taxonomy): Eukaryota > Metazoa > Arthropoda > Malacostraca > Decapoda > Parastacidae > Cherax > Cherax destructor. The sequence goes on along the minus strand of WNWK01001282.1, from coordinate 19,719 downwards.
GGGGAGGTGAAGGACACGCAGGTGAGTCTGCGGGGAGGTGAAGGACACGCAGGTGAGTCTGTGGGGAGGTGAAGGACACGGTGATGAGGCAGAGGAGGACAAGGGAGAGGTGGAGAGAAGGAACAGGTGATTGTGACGCTGGTTAGAGAGAGATGAGTGCTGGTACTGAGGTGGATACACAGCTGTTGGAGTGATACTGAAGACGGTGCTGAGAGAACACAGCTTCTGAGAAAAGATTCTTTTTTCCCCTTGTAAAATTGGATACTTCCTCAATGCGCTCCTTCCATATTCTATATGATAATCACATATTGGGAACGAAAGCTAGCTATGTTTCCATGTAATATTCCATCACGCAGGAGGGGTTTCACGCATAGTGTTGAAATCCATCAGCCTGAGTTGGCAGACTTCAGTACTGGAATGAGAATTTCGTCTGATATTGCATTAAAGATTCATCATCTACGGGAGCTTTTAAGACTTCATTCCGGAAGAACTGGAGTTACTATTACTTGGAAATTACCATCTCTTGGATGGCCTATCCTATGGAAAGGATGGGTGTTGCAGGTGGTGCCTTGGGAGAGGGACAGATGGTAGGGTTTTACGAAGGACGGACAGATGGTTCTGAGGAGTGGGAGGAGGGGTAGGGGCGTCCTTGGAGAGGTGGAAAGACCACTCTCACTGAGATCACGAGGTGACTCCTGCCCCCTAGCCAACCTCGCCTACATCGTTTGGTAAAGAGCTTCCGTTGCCTGGACGTCGTGACCACGCCAGCAGGCGTCCACGCCCTCATCCTAGCCCAGTGTGTATCCTCTGTCCTTATTGATTATTCCCTCTTTTGTCGGCATTGTTTTTTCTCGTATGATACGTTAGCAGTCCTGAATATCTTGTATATTTTCAATTGTCCGTGTTTAACTTATATTACAATTACTCGTATCATCAATGAGCTCATACTGAAAAACTTTGAAAGACAAGTGTGGGAAAGTCATCAACAGTGCTAAATTAACATAGATATAATTTGGAGCATTATTTGTAATTTTAAATTATATATTGTTTGCTGGTGGGGAAGAGGCGATGAATGAGGAGAAAAACCGCAAGTTATTAGAGGAGGATAACAGTCAGATCATAGGGAAAAGGGAAGAGTGGATAAGAGGGGTCTAGACAACGTGTAATTAGAGCAGAACCCGCAATAATGGATTCAAGTTAGATAAGTTTAGATTTAGAAAGGATATAGGAAAGTATTGGTTTGGAAATAGGGTAGTTGATGAGTGGAACAGTCTGCCTAGTAGTGTTATTGAAGCAAGGACCTTGGGTAGTTTTAAATTTAGGTTGGATAAATTCATGAGTGAAAGGGGTTGGATTTGAGTGGGAATTGCACATGAGTAAATAAAATTATCAAAGCTTATTTCTTGGGTAGCATTGAAAATTAGGTTGAACAAATATTCTGTTAGTGGGATGGAATGTGAAGGACCTGCCTAGAATGGGCCAACAGGCCTGCTGCAGTGTTCCTCCTTTCTTATGTTCTTATGTTCAGAGAGAGAAAAGAACAGGGGAAAGATAGGTAAATAATTGTTGTGGGACAGAAAGGGAAGTTTTATGCGCCTCAGTTTGCACAAGACACATATATAACACTTTAAAAAGTGTCCTAATGAAATGACCTAAGTGTTACACGTGTATCTTTACCTGACATGTCTCAGTTTGTTTGCAGGAATTAAACGTATGACGACGACCAAAAAAACGAAATTAGCATTCTTATCAGGAAGAAGAATATTAAAGCCTAGTAAAATCCAAAGATAAAAAAGTAAGCCTCCCGTAGGGTCATACGAATTTAAAACCCGTCAAGAAAACGTTTAAAGTGTCAAAAAAAAAATGTCTTTATACAAACACAAGAAAACAAAAGTAAGATTTGCAGGTGAAAATGAGTGACATTCGTGAAAAAATTAGTCTGTCATGAGAAAAAATACGTTGCATTCGTGAAATAATGAGTGACATTCGTGAGACAATAATTGGCATTCGACAGACAATGAGTGACATTCGTGAGAGAATATGAATGGCATTCGTGAGAACATGAATCACAATTCCTGTGAAAATGAGATTGGCATTCTAGCAAGAGTGATGGAGGGCGGGGCGGGGCGGGGCGGGGCCGGGTTTTAAGGGGGGGGGGAGGCTAGAGGTCGCGGGAAGCCTTCAGGGCGTGGTGGTGCATGGCCGTAACGGAGCTGAAGTCTGTTTTTTTTTTGTCAGCGAACAAATCCGGTCCTTCCCGAGGGAGCATCGCCGGGAGGGCATATCGTGGCATCAACCTTGATGCCGATAAAGGGCTCTGGATCCAAGGATTTGGAGCTGCCATCTTTATTTTTTTTTTAAACCTGATTACTACCCATACCCCATGCTCTTTGTGACCCTTTTGCGCTTAACGCTTCCACAAGAATGGATATTAAACCGGCCGTCTCATACCAGGTAGAGTGGGACTCCAACACTATCTTGCCAGAGACGGCCAGATACTACAGTTCAGATGCCCCTCCAAACTGTAAATATCCCCACCTATCTTTCAGAATACAGTTGTTTTTTCCCTCTCCAAGACTCAAGTCCGGCTAACCGGTTTCCCTGAATTCTCTCATAAATGTTATCTTGCTCGCATTTCAACAGCATGTCAGGTCATAAAAACCACTTGTTTCCACTCCTAACACGCTTGCTCGATGTCCACGCCCCTAGTATACAAAACCTCCTTTACCCCATTCTCTCCTACTTTTGGCAGGTCGACCCCTACTCCCCCTTTTCTCCAATACAGATTTATACACGCTCCAAGTTATCGTATTCTGCTCTACCTTTTCAAAATGTCTAAATCACCTCAATAACCCCTTCTCAGCCTTCTGGATAATTATTTTATCCCCCCACCTCCTAATTTCCAAACTACGAATTCTCTGCATAATATTTAAGCCAGACATTGCCCTCAGACACGCCACATTCACTGCCTCCAGCCTCCTCCTCACTGCAACATTCACATTATTATTATTATAATCAAATAGAAGCGCTAAACCACAGGGGTTATACAGCAACATTCACAACCCAAAATTCCATGCTGCTACCAGAACACTATTTATTCTCCTGAAGAATTTTATGGCATCATATAATAATAGGTAAGCAAATCAACATTTCACCAAAAATTTGTTTCTCAATATATGATAAAAAAATAATTATCGCAGACTAAATGATGGGTACACGTTAATTAAGGCCAAGATGCCGCCGCGCCCTCTACTGACGTACACATGATCACTGCACAAGATTTAAATCTTATATATGAGATTTAATATTCACTGATCAATGCTTGCATTAATATTCCTCTACCGAATGCCTAATTCGTGAAATTAAGTCTCTCATTTTCTCTCTATTTCACTCGAGCAATAATGTGTGTGTGTGTGTGTGTACTCAACTAGTTGTGCTCACCTAGTTGTGGTTGCAGGGGTCGAGTCACAGCCCCTGGCCCCGCCTCTTCACTGGCCGCTACTGAGTCACTCTCCCTGCGCCATGAGCTTTATCATACCTCTGCTTAAAGCTATGTATGGAGCCTGCCTCCACTACATCGCTTCCTAAACTATTCCACTTCCCGACCACTCTGTGACTGAAGAAATACTTCCTAACATCTCTGTGATTCATCTGAGTCTTCAACTTCCAACTGTGTCCCCTTGTTGCTGTGTCCCATCTCTGGAACATTCTGTCTCTGTCCACTTTGTCAATTCCTCTCAGTATCTTATATGTTGTTATCATGTCCCCATTATTTCTCCTGTCCTCGTGTGTGTGTGTGTGTGTGTGTGTGTGTGTGTGTGTGTGTGTATGTGGTCATTAACTACAACACACGCACGCGCGGGCGTGCACACACAAGCACGAGTAGCCAAGGGTGATCATGCCCTCCTTAAACCCTGAACTTTACACACAATGCATAAAAAAGGCAGTCATTGTTAAACTTAGAAATTTTTCCCCACGTTTTCTCAAGAGATAATTTCTTCGAAGCGAAAGGCCTTTTACCGAATGTCAAATACAGCTAACTACTTGGAACACCTTTGAATACCCGTGGATTACCTGGAGTTTGTGTTTCATGGGAACCTCATTACCAAAGGATCTCGGGACCTGACGACTGCAGGAGCTAGAGGGTAAACAGCTGTAAAGCAATTACTGTAATCATGAACCGTAAGGGTCGTACAGCGCCTGGACAATAGGAGGATTTCCGGATTTATCAAGAGTCCTGCTCCAGCTTGGGTTCCTCATACAGCATATCAACGAACATTAAAACAGGTGTTTGGAAACATGGTCCGCTGTGTACATATGTTTTATTGTCATAATGGGTAACATAAAATCAATGGATTCACAGTCATTTCTTTCCAGTTGACATACAAAAATAAATTTAATTATAATATTGAATATTAATAATTTTAACTTATGAATTGATAGATATATTCACGTGAACACAAAATTGCACATCGCATATTTTCCGCAAACTCGAAGAGGTAATATGCTAATATACTCATGAACAGTTGAGAATCTGTGTCCTCAGATCACCAAGCAATACAACTAACTCCTCTCAGAGAAATTAATTTAAAATTGGAGATATACTTGGTGAAATTTCTTGCTCTGAGATATAACACAACCCTGGTGGTTAGGACCCAACATGGATGAGTTGCTTTATTTCCAACAAGAATGAAGTGAAAGACACAGGTTACTGAACAAACATTTATTTGAACAACGTTTCGCTCTGTGTTGAGAGTAATCAAGCAATGGTTTGCGTTAATAAACCTGTACATAGAGTTCAACGTTGTTCCACTCTAAGCTTGTGCTATAGTGCGTTTTTGCCTTCAAGGCTAAAGACTCGAGCAGGATAAAACCGCATCACCTAGACCTTTCAATTACAAATGTTACTCAAATGATCAAATATTTAATTACACACTCGCTAAAACTAATTAAAATCATGGCGGCTGTTTGCAGGTGGCGTAGCTGAATTCCCCAAGGTCGCAGTAGAAAGGGTAAGACCAAGCCCTGTCATCCCCAGCGCATGCATACCCACACCAGCCCCACCCAAGCCTTCCGTCACGATAATCCCCACTCGTCATCCCCGGGCGGCCCCGCGCTCTGCCACACCCCAAGCCTTCCGTCACGTTCCTTGTACCTCCCCTGGTATAGGCCCTGACCCCGGCCGACCTCACCCTACTGGTCGCGTGGCGCAAGAGGATGAACTCCAACGAAGAGAGAGGGAGAGGGAGAGAGAGGGAGAGGGACAGAGAGGGAGAGGGAGAGAGAGGGAGAGGGAGAGAGAGGGAGTGGGGCGGAAATGCTCTTTATTGAAGGGAAGACAATAAAATCGAAAGGATTATAAAAATGCATTGCATTTATCTCTGCAAAAGTAACTTGAAATAATTATTTTAAACAAGAATTTTTGGGCTGGAAATATAAAGGGAGGAAATGGCAGAAGCACAACATCAAGGGAGTGAATAAAACAAAACAAAAAATCGAGAAACGAGACTGAATCAGGTCCATGTGTGTCTTGAACAGTCTGACAGTATATGATAGTCAACACCCTTTTGTCCAGCACAAGCCTCTTTATTCACTTTCTCATTTTTAGTAAATTTCTCGCACTTAGGACAGCTTTACACAAATCTAACTTATAAATATGAATTCAGTTTCATTTTCTTGTAAAGTTGAACACAATCTGGGGAAAATATAATTCACCGAAGCCTACAAGCTTTTCCATGCCTTCTAATGTTGTATGTATATATCTAAAGTCTTCTAGTGTTATATGTACGAGTATGTATGCATCTCACGTCTACTAGTGCTTTATGTATCTCATATCTTCTGGTGTTTAACGTATGTCAAATCTTGAAGTGTTTTGTAATGTATCAGACGATTTCCAGCGTTGTGCGTGTATGTATGTATGTATATATATATATATATATATATATATATATATATATATATATATATATATATATATATATATATATATATATATATTAATCATATTCTAGTATTGTAGGAATCTCACTTCTAGTCTTGTGTGTACGAATCTTACTTCTGGTAGTGTATACACATTTATCACGACTTCCAGTATTGTATGTCCGTATATCATGGTAACTAGATAGTTGGTTAATGGGTTTAGAGCCTATCAACTACACGAGGTCATTAAGGCTCCACGGTGACCTTTTCACCACCAGACAAGAATACTTTTAATCTCCAAACTAGAAACTAAAGCAAGCTTTGTGTGTATATATATATATATATATATATATATATATATATATATATATATATATATATATATATATATATATATATATATATATATATATATATATAGAGAGAGAGACTTCATCACGATGGAAATTGTAGTTGAAAGAGGGTGGTGGCAAATTGCATATTGCTTGTCTTTTTTTATTTCAAGTAAAATAAGTTGAAGTGGATAATTGTATGTTCCCCGTCAACTGGAAAGGTCGTGGCTGAAGCCTTCACTTCATTTCAGTGGTTCCTTCCTCTCTGACATTTTAGGCAATCTGTCTGCAACCATAACTTGAAATTAGTTTTCTTCAGCATTAGAATTGGCCTTCCTGTTAAAATTTATTATTATTATTATTATTATTATTATTATTATTATTATTATTATTATTATTATTTTTGTTGTTGTTTTTAAATTTCCCCGCGTGCATCATACAACGAAAATTAATGTTTTACGTTTGAAATGCCTAAGTACAAAACCAACTCAAGGTTAAATAAGCCGAAAAGTTTGTCTCTCAGCGCATATACGCTAAGAGTTTACTATAATCCATATTATAGGGATTAAAGTGTTTACTTGCATCTTTATTGACAGTTTGATTAATCGGTAGAACTTAAACTCAATTCACCAAGAAAAAGTCATCTTTTCCAAATAATTTTCCTAACTAGTGCTGGAATGAAATGCAGTTCGTAGAGAGGGAATGAAATATTTCAAAGAGAGAATGGAATAATTCGAAGAGGAAGGGAATACAATAATTTGTAGAAATAAATAAATAGTAGTTACACTTAATTCTGCACTTTCAGTTATATTCTACTACAGACATCACAGATAAACAAGACTCCACGAGACTGGGTCACTTTAAGCACGATGGTGACCTTCGAGCAGCTTGTAACTATAGATAAGTGTTTCTGGGAAGAGTCATTCTTTCCATCTCCCCACAAGGTCTATGCGTAAGAAACCAGAGTCAACTACGGTGTAAATGATGGGATGTTTCCTCTTTCGTCTAAATTCTATGATATTTGCGGATGATGAAACGAAACGTATTATGTATACGGTTCTAGTGCTTTGCAAATTAAACAAAATAAAAGAGAAACAGAACCATGCCTTAGAGCTCTCTCTCTCTCTCTCTTTCTCATAAAAATGTGGCCCCGAAATCCAATTTGTTCTAAGGAAGTAAATGATTTTTTGTGAATAGGAAACTGAATCTTAGCAGCCGTCTCCACCACTCCCTTCTCCCCACCTTCACTCCCTTCTCCCCACCATCACTCCCTTCTCCCCACCTTCACTCCCTTCTCCCCATCATCACTCCCTTCTCCCCACCTTCACTCCCTTCTCCCCACCATCACTCCCTTCTGCCCACCATCACTCCCTTCTCCCCACCATCACTCCCTTCTCCCCACCATCACTCTCTCCTCCCCACCATCACTCTCTCCTCCCCATCATCATTCTCTTATCTACTTCTCTTCGTCTCCATGGTCACTCTTATAGCCTCTCCCTCATCATTGTTTCCTTTCCACCTTCTCATTCTTCCTTCCATCGCTCTCTTTTCACCCTTTCTTCTCTCCCCACCGTCTCTCTCCTTCCCCCTCTCTCTTTTCCCACCACCCCTCTCTCCTTTCTTCCCTCTCCTAACCACTATCAATCACTTCTCCCCTTCTTCTCTCCATTGCCCTCATCACTCTCTTTTCCCCCTCACTCTCTCCCTCCACCATCTTTCTCTCATCCATAGCTCTCTCCCTCCCACCATCATTTTCACTTCCACCCTCCCCGCCACCACCCTCTTCTCAGCTCTTCCTCTCCCTGTACACTATCAACCTCTCCTTTTATCACTTGCCCCTCCTTCCCCTCTACTTTCACCCTCAATATTCTTTCCAGGTCTTCTCTCACCAAACATCCCTCCTTCCTCCCTTCTCTCCACTCTGCTTCCATTCCTCCCTCCTGCTCTCTCCCTCCTTTTCCTCGCCCCACCACTCTTCCATCACACAGGGGTCACCCGCTTTAACCTTTACAATGGCAGATCAAATAATCGCAACCACAATATCAGCTCATGTCAGGCCACACTGTCAAACAATGTTTCCACCTCCAGAAGAAATCATAAGCCATATATGGTATAGGTTCTCCCTTTACAGTGATTTTTCTCTGGGTTTTTAGAGACTTGTGTTACGTCAAGTGGAATTATGAGCTTCTTGCACGAAGTGCAACTGCACGATGCCATTCGTGCTGTTGATGTTGGATTATATGTCAGCGAAAACTACTTGTCACGAAATTTTCCGTTGAAAGCAGCCGTTGGTTTTATGGCAGGCCACAACAGAAGCGATCACTGGCTTACCCGTGCTTTATTGCTAGCACACTCAGCTCACACACTGAGGTCCATGGGGTCGATCCCCGGTACGGATGGACACATTAGGACGTGTTCCCATGTTCACTTATCAGTAAAATAGGTACCTAGGTGTTAGTGGGTCGTATCCTAGGGATAAAATTGACCTAATTTGCCCGAAATGCTCTGCATAACAAGGGGCTTATTGTAGTATGTCATTGACGTCAGCTAGGCCTCTATACATTGTACATGTACTTGTAGAAATAAAAAGATTATTATTATTATTATTACTACTATTAATTCAGCGGTATGAGTGGAACAGTGGAGGAGCTAGGGAAAACAAGACAAGTTGAATCTTCCATGATTTCCAACAGCCGCAAAGCACCTCCCTCCCAGATGATAATAATAATAATGCTAATAACCCATCGTCAAGACGGGTCCCCTAGCCCTCCCCTCTAATCAGATTAACACCCCCTTGGCCCCTCATGTATCGAAATTCTGGAGCCGCCACTGAGTTCAGCTGCGGCAGAAACAACCATCAGTTTACATGTGCTGAACTCTGGTGTGAGTGCAGCCACAGCAGCAGATGCTGCTAATTCACTCGTGCTCGACTCCTGCTTGAATATTGCCATTACATTCAATGTTTTCCATAACTTTTGTAGTTCCCCTATTTTCTGTGACATGTTGAATACTTTGACCAGTGTACACAGTGCTTCCGCTTCCTTAGATCCAATACAGATACATTATCATCTTCCATTGCTTTTGTCTAATCTAGTTTACTTAGGAGTTTCTTCACTTGATCCCATGATGTAAAGATATTTTACAGTCTCCGCTGGTCAGCCATATCTTTTTTTTTGTCTCTCTGATACTGTCCTGAATTCCACAGCGAACACCTCTTAATCGTCTGTTTCGCTGCTCACACAACACTTCTTCATTTAGAGTAAGTTTTCTCAGTTTTTTCTAGATGGTGGGTCACTTTACTGTGGTAGTGGTGTTCTGGCAGCTACTGTATGTCCGACTATGAACTCAGAGACTACATCTGTTTTTCTTTGCTTAACTAGCGAGAAAATTTCCCATTTGGTCAAAATTTGTTTTGGATTATCATTATTAACTAAGAGCGTATAAGCTGATGGCTTGACTTGAGCGCCGCTGATGTCACAGACACAGAAGCCACCATAGCTGTATCCGCCGCTGCTGATACCACTTATGAAGTCTGACATGGAGCATCTTGTGACTATGGCTGGGACTGCAATACATGGACTTCATCCCTGTTCGTACCGCTGACACTGACAGCACTGCCACTGACACCGTCGCCCCTGACACTGCCACTAACACCGTTGCCCCTGACACTGCCACTGCTGATACTTTTGATGATGTCGCTATTGCCTCCTCTGACACCCCTCGCCTGCCGCTGCCGCCTCTAACTCAGCGACTGCTGACGCATCAGCCTATGACTGCTTCTGCCTTCGATGCTGTTGGTACTGATGCTTCCATTGTGTGACATTAAAAGCTTTGGGCTCGGATTGGTTTTTGGATACGGTTTTGTATATGCTAGAAGTTTATATTTTTGTTAAATTATTTTATATTTGCATTTTATTTCCAAGAGTGCCGAGTGATCTCAAAGATCAAAGTGCTCTTTAAATCTTATGTTCCTCGACCTTATTACTTGGTTCTTTATGTCCATCTTCCCGTTCATCATGGATCTCTCAGTTCTTTCTGTTGCCACTTTTCATTATTTGTATAATTTATTCATCCTCCTTCTCCTTACACTTCCCAGATAGGTATGGAATAATTCCTCTTTTTTCCTAATTGTAGGCTTAATTGTAGGCCTTCTTACAGTAGTTGAAGGGTTGATTGATCGTAATGCATTTTTTCCTTTCATCAAAATGCATTGTGATTTATTACCTACCGCATGGATTGAATTTTGTTCATGGTCTGGACTGCGACTAATAGACTAAAAATTGTTTTGATGATATTGTGATTTTTAACAATAATCTGACAATCAGTAACACTAGATAGCTGAAAATGCCACTCCCTTTCTTAATTGCCTTCGGTCTCATTCCATTGTTTATTCTGATTTAAATTTATATCTTTTAACTAAAACATTTATTTATCTCCTTGCCTTCTATACATTGTCTGAGTGCTATATTTTCTCGTCAAGTGACTGGCATCTGACAAGGTCATTATAGCGGTACTCAGGAAGCTGAGCAGTTAGACGGGATCCTTAAAAAAAAATGATCTTATCAGGAAATACGCTGCGTTTTAAGACCTGAACTAGGCCTTTTTTTATTTTAATTATTTAAATCTAGAGAAATATGAGCGTTTCACTTTTCTCACCTATGTGAATTCTTGTAACTAAGCCACAGTTTTTAAAAAATAATAAGAACAATTATAAACATTATTTTATCAGCAAACTTAGTAAATTGCAATTACAGTAATATACTATCAGTTTGGAAAAGAAGAATTAAATCTGATATTTATACATAAGAACATAAGAAAGGAGGAACACTGCAGTAGGCCTGTTGGCCCATACTAGGCAACTCCTTCACAAATCCAACCCACTAACCTAATAAACGCTTTCCAAGCAATAAGCTTCAATAATTCTATTTACTCATGTGTAAGTCCCACTCAAATCCAACCCCTCTCACCCATGTATTTATCCAACCTAAATTTGAAACTACCTAAGGTCCTAGCTTCAATAACCCTACTAGGCAGACTGTTCCACTCATCAACTACCCTATTGGCAAACCAATACTTTTCTATATCCTTTCTAAATCTAAACTTATCTAATTTGAATCTATTATTGCGGGTTCTCTCTTGGAGAGATATCCTCAAGACCTTATTTATATCCCCTTTGTTAATACCCATCTTCCACTTATACACCTCGATCATGTCTCCCCTTATTCTTCGTCTTATTCCTTAGCATTCCCGATACTCAATGAATCCAGTTCCTCTGACCGTATAATTTTCAGCTAAATAAAAATGCAACGTACTCTGGATTTAGGTCAGTTTTTATTGACCATTACTGGAACGTGTTTCATCAATCAAAATAACAAATAGTCACCAGTGGTAGGTGGTGGGGAACCCTCGACCTCTCTACCAGCTTTTACCTCCGTATATTTATCAGGTTTTACTCTGGAATGGAACTCGTGGAAATAAAGCCATAGGTGTCGATTAGACTTTCACTGTGATATCGTTCCGATCTATGTAGAGCTTTACCAGTTTAATTACTTTGATAAAGCTCTGAATATAAAGAAACTTTGTCACAATGGAAGCTTACTTTGTATTTGTCTTTTCTTCATTATTGTTGGTTGTATGTCTGTGTGTCTGGAGCTGAATAATCAGTAATGACTTTGATTTTGTTTTTTGCACCACTAATCTATAATTATTTACAATTATTTATTTTTTCTTCTCATCCTTATTCACACACACACACAGAGTTGTCAGGAACTGGAATAGTCTGGGAAGTGGTGTAGTGGAGACAGGATCCATACAAAACTTTAAGGAGAGGTTATGATAAAGCTCATGGAGCGGGTAGAGTGACCGAGCAGCGGCCAGTGAAGAGGCGGGGCCAGGAGTTGTGAATCGACCCCTGCAACCACAACTAGGCAAGTACAACTAGGTAAGTACACACACACTCACACACACACACACACACACACACACACACACACACACACACACACCCACAACAGGGGGAGACACGTCCCAGGTGACAAATTTTCGGAGAATCGGGTGGTACACAAGGGGAAGAAATCGACCCCTCAAAGTAATCTTCAATGCAGAATCAGCCCGTACCATGATCCTACAAGAGAAAGCACGGCTGAGGGCGAGCCAGGAGTACCACGATGTATACCTAGATCGGGACAGAACACAGGAAGAAAGGGAGGCCCAAAAGGAGAGGTTAAGAAAGCGAAGGGAGGAGAGAGAGATGGAGACAGCGAGGTACAGGAGGCACCAGGCCCAAGCAGAAGGACAACCACACCCACCGGAAGCACTCACGGAGGGCCTCAAACCACAGCAACCCAACGGCAACCATATAGTTTAACATCGCACACACACATCATGTCCCCTGTCCCCACCCCAGCAACCCTAAACCCATCATCACCACTACCCCACCCCATCACAAACCCCACCCAATCAGACCACACCCCAACCATACAACCCCCCACCCATGCAACAACCCTCCATGGGAGCCCTGCAATCACCCCCCATCCAGCCAAGATCCCCTAGGGCCACAGTATTGGAAACGAGGCTGAAGGTTTGGTACACAAATGCAGATGGAATCACAAATAAGTATGAAGAGTGGAATGAAAGAATAGGAGAAATGTCCCCAGACATCATAGCAGTCACAGAAACTAAACTAAATGAGGCAATATCAGATGCAATCTTCCCACAAGGATATCAGATCCTGAGGAAAGATAGAAGGAGCAGGGGGGGAGGAGGGGTCGCACTGCTCGTAAGGAATCATTGGAGATTTGAGGAAATGGCAGGAATGGAGGTGTGTAGAGAAAGGGACTTTATAGTAGGTACCATCCAGTCTGGGGAGCACAAGATAGTCATTGCAGTGATGTACAACCCACCACAAAACTGCAGGAGGCCAGGAGGGGAATATGACGAGAACAACAGAGCAATGGTGGACACCTTGGCGGAGGTGGCAAGAAAAGCGCACATGAGCAGAGCGAAGTTACTGGTCATGGGCGATTTCAACCACAAAGAGATCGACTGGGAGAACCAAGAACCACGTGGGGGTCCAGAAACTTGGAGAGCCAAGATGATGGACGTGGTACTGGAAAACCTGATGCACCAACATGTCAGGGACACGACCAGAGATAGAGGAGAGGACGAACCAGCAAGGCTGGACCTTGTATTCACCCTGAATAGCTCAGATATCGAGGACATAACACACGAGAGCCCCTGGGAGCCAGTGACCATATGGTGCTGAGCTTTGAGTACATAGTAGAGCTACAGGTGGAGAGGGAAAATGGTGCTGAAAGAGACATACCAGACTATAAAAGAGGGGACTACACAGGTATGAGGAATTTCCTGCAGGAGATTCTGTGGGAAAGGAATGGAAGGACAGTCAGTAAATGAAATGATGGAATACGTAGCGACAAAGTGCAAGGAGGCAGAGGAACGGTTTATACCCAAAGGAAAAAGAATAAATGGGAAGACAAGAAAGAGCCCCTGGTTTACCCAAAGATGTGGGGAGGCAAAGACTCAGAGTGCCAGAGAATGGAAAAGGTACAGAAGGCAAAGAACCCAAGCAAACAAGGAGATTAGTCGAAGAGCTAGAAACGAGTATGCACAGGTACGGAGGGAGGCCCAGAAACAGTACGAAAACGACATAGCATCGAAAGTCAAGTCTGACCCGAAACTGATGTACAGCCACATCAGAAGGAAGACAACAGTAAAGGATCAGGTGATAAGGCTGAGGAGGGAAGATGGGGAACTCACAAGTAATGATCAAGAGGTATGTGAGGAGCTCAACTCGAGGTTTAGGGAAGTATTCACAGTGGAGGAAGGGAGGCAGTTGGGTAGACAGGACGGGTGCATCACCAACAAGGGATGTATCGAGTGCTGGAGGGTATACACACATCTGAGGGGAGGTGAAGCAGTTACTCAGTGACCTTGATACCTCAAAGGCAATGGGTCCGGACAATATCTCACCATGGGTCCTTCGGGAAGGAGCTGAGGTTCTGAGTGTGCCACTTACCAAAATTTTCAACACATCCCTTGAAACTGGGCAGCTACCTGAGATATGGAAAAAGGCCAACGTAGTCCCCATCTTTAAAAAGGAGACAGAAAAGAGGCACTAAACTACAGACCGGTGTCACTTACATGTATAGTGCAAAGTCTTGGAGAAAATCATCAGAAAAAGAATGGTGGAGCATCTGGAGCAGAACAGGTTAATCAACGCCAGACAGCACGGTTTCAGGGAAGGCAAATCCTGTGTAACAAACCTCCTGGAGTTCTATGATAAAGTAACAGAGGTAAGGCAAGAGAGAGAAGGGTGGGTTGACTGCATTTTCTTGACTGCAGGAAGGCCTTTGACACAGTTCCTCACATGAGATTAGTAAAAAGATGGAAGACCAAGCGTGTATAACAGGAAGGGCACTGGAATGGATCAGGGAATACCTCACAGGGAGCAACAACGGGTCATGGTGCGTGATGAGGTATCACAGTGGGCGCCTGTGACGAGCGGTGTACCGCAGGGGTCAGTCCTAGGACCAGTGCTATTCTTGCTATATGTGAATGACATGACGGATGGGATAGACTCAGAAGTGTCTCTTTTCGCAGATGATGTGAAATTAATGAGGAGAATCACATCGGATGAAGACCAAGCAGGACTTCAAAGTGACCTGGACAAGCTTGACATCTGGTCTAGCAACTGGCTTCTCGAATTTAACCCCACCAAATGCAAAGTCATGAAGATCGGAGAAGGGCAAAAAGACCGCTGACAGAGTACAGGCTAGGTGGACAAAGGCTACAAACCTCAACAAAGGAGAAAGACCTTGGGGGGAGTATAACACCAAGCACGTCTCCGGAAGCACACATCAACCAGATAACCGCGGCAGCATATGGGCGACTGGCAAACTTAAGATTAGCGTTCCGTTACCTTAACAAGGAATCGTTCAAGACACTGTATACCGTATACGTCAGGCCCATACTAGAGTATGCACACCAGTCTGGAACCCACACCTGGTCAAGCACGTCAAGAAACTAGAGAAAGTGCAAAGGTTTGCGACAAGGTTAGTTCCACAACTCAGGGTCTGTCTTATGAAGAAAGGCTGAGGGAAATAGGACTAACAACACTGGAGGAAAGAAGGGTCAGAGGAGACATGATAACGACATACAAGATACTGCGGGAATTGACAAGGTAGATAGTGACAGGTTGTTTCAGAGAGGGAACACAGAAACAAGGGGACACAACTGGAAGCTGAAGACTCAGATGAGTCAAAGGGATGTCAGGAAACATTTCTTCAGCCACAGAGTAGTCAGGAAGTGGAATGGACTAGAGAATGATATAGTGGAGGCAGGAACCATACATAGTTTTAAGACAAGGTATGATAAAGCTCATGGAGCAGGAGAGCAGAGACCCAGTAGCAGACAGCGAAGAGGCGGGGCCAGGAGCTGAGTCTCGACCCCTGCAACCACAATTAGGTGAGTACAATTAGGTGAGTAACACACACACACACACACACACACACACACACACACGCATGCACGCATGCACGATATACAACAGGCCTAGTGTCTAATCGACATGTGCTTAGGACAAAATAGTAACTAACACACACACACATATATATATATTTATTATTTTTTTTAAATATTCTGACCTCAAATATAATTTTTTACAACCTTTGTTTTTCTAAGCTTTATAAAAAAAGTGAGGGGTTAGGGAGAAAAACAAGGTTGTGAGAGCAAATTACAGGTTGAAGAGGGAGATTTAAGGAAGCAGTCGGTGAGTGGGAGATGATTGGAGAAGAGGAAACAGTAAGGATCAAGAAGGAGTAAGAAAGGAGTCTCAAAGTGTACAAAGTATTAAGTATAGGTCATCTTTCCCTGTTTACCGCCCTCGAGGATGATTTCCTACTGAGGATTTTCTGGGGAAAATGTAACTCACCCCTCCTCCTCCTCTTTATTTGACGAGTATCCCTTTTGACCTCTCTTCCTTGTCCTTTTCTGTCTCCTCCCGTCTCTCTTCATTTGATACGTCTCCTCCACTAATAAAGCATCGAACTTGTGGTGCCCAGAAGATTTCATTTCAGTCTTCTCCAGGTTCCTTTCATCAGATTATTTATATAAGGATCCGTCTGAGACGATTTCAGACTGTCTTATATGTTGCAGTCATCATGAATCCAATATGTTCCTTACCTTGGTATAAAGGCGGACTGCCATCATCAATGGAAAAATGTTGCGGATGGAGAGAACGCTTTTATGGCTTTATATAAACCTCTACATAGAACAAAACACATTGTGAAAATAAAAGCTTGATCTGCACCTGCCTTATCTTCATCCCCCTCTTCTTCTTCCCATACTTTCATGATTTATTGTCTTTAATCATCCCTTTGAGTCATACCAATTTATTTTTTTAATATAAAAAAAAGTAATAACAGCATCAAAAAATAATAAAATTATAATTATAAAAAAAAAATGAGGTGCTTTTTTCTTCTCTGTATCTCCCCTCTTATCTCAGTGTTTTCTTCCACCACCTGACATTTTGCTTTTCATATCCTGTTTGGGTCTACCCCAGTTGGGCCCTGAGTTATTCCAAGGGCCCCATAATTATTTATATTTTTTAATTCAAGGTAAAATTTATTTTCAAACACGGGGTTCCACGATTTTTGGCCAAAAAAGAACCACGTTTTCTCACCAGGGGAAACCAGGTCTTTTTTACAGACGGGACGCGGGGTTGACCCCAAAACCCTTCCAGGTATACCCGGCAAATTCCCCTGGGGGAATTCCCCGTTTTTGTTCAACGTAATAAATGAGATTCTTCTAGCTTTTAAAATCCTCAATTTTAACTCTGTTATCATTTTCCCTTCCCCCTGGTCTTCTAATCCTCCTTTATTAGCCTTATCATATTCTCTCAAGTTCTTCTGATCTTCCAATAAGGCTACTCTCGACTTCCTGCATCTTCCTGAAAATTTAGGTTCTCAACCCTAGATAATCTTCCCATCATCTTACCACTACCTGCTTTTTCCTGGGTTTTAATTTAAAATTTCTGTTTCTTTGTCAATCGTCTTTTCCATCTACGCTATTGTCTCAGCCAGCTTTTTATCCCTGTCGTCCCTTTTATTTATCTTCCCGTTCATTGCTTGCTTCTCTTGTTTCACATTTTTTTCCAAATTATATCTTACAATGCTAGTGATTTTTGGGACTTCACCCCTGATCTGAACACAAAAAATTTGACCTAATTCTAATTATGAGTGTATCAGCCAGTTGGAGGCATCAGGTTACCTCCGGCCACCACCGGTTAAATAAACGGAAACAGGACAAATGTTTTGACCCGCTTGTTCTGGTTCTTTGACCGCTTTCCGCTTGTTTGATTCTGAGTGTCGGGTCTCTCCCTTACTTTCCTCATCGGACCTTATAGTTGTCTCACTTTCTCTTATTCGTTTTCTAATTCCATTCTCACTGAATTTTCCCCTTTTAAAAAAACCACTAGCCTTCGTATTAAAGCTGGCTTAAAAATACACCTGCCCTCTCCTACCATTACTGATGTTGGTTAGGGTTCTTGAGTTGCGGAGTTGGGCAGGTCTTTTCTTCCTGGGCGCACATTAACCAAATAACTGCTGTAGCATATGGGCGTCCGGCAGACTTGAGAAAATGCGACTTCAAGTAAGGAGTCATTCACTACCTTATTGGAGCACGCAGTACCAGTACGGAACCCACACCTCGTCAAGCACGTTAAGAAATTGAGAAAAGTGGAACAGTTTGCATCAAGCCAAGTCCCAGAGGTAAGGTATAGTCCTTTAGGAAACCAACATCTTGGGATTTTGATAGGGGGAAATTTTGCAACCTATAGGCATGACCTACTTTTCCCTTTGGATTTGTTCAAGGGAAAGCCCGACTGCTTCACTCCCCGTCGTATATTTTACCTTTCGCAAAGTGTATTCTTTTCAAGATTGATGACTGATTAATGACCCAGGTGAAGGACTGATTATCCCAAACCCCTAATCTTACCATTCTTTTTGTATAGGGGGTGATAATGTGGGGGAAACGTTTCCCCCAAAAAGATACCCGTTCACATGTTTGTAATTTCTCAGAATAAAAAGAAGAGGCCCGGGAAAAAGGTGCGATGAATGGGCACAAGGGGTGATATGACAAAAGGGTACTAAATTTAACCCCAAGAGTCCAAATTTATGAAGATTAGGATTGGGAAAAAAAACCCCCAAAAGGAGTACGTTTGGGGGCAGGGTGCAAATTACTTAAGGATAAATACTCGGAGGAGCATTGCCCCGAGATATCATATGAGGGAACGACATCAACCAATAATGCCAATAAACCGTCTAGCAACTTAAAATTAGTTTTCGGGAACCCCAAAGGGGGGCCCTTCGGACACTTTTACAATTGGGGCCCATATTGGAATATGAACCCGCTGTACGAAAAAACCCCCCAAAGGGGGTTCCGACGCTGGTGGGCTCTGATCTAGGAATTGGATCTGTGCCCGGTTCCCTGAATTGAGCCTGAATACCATCCATTTCCCCCCCATGCGCTGTATAACCTACGGGTTTTTCGCTCCCCATGATTATAATAATTTAATATACCGAAAAACAACGATCAAGCATGTCAAAAACTGGAGAAAGGGGAGATTGCAGGGGGACTAGTCCTAAGATAAGACGTATGTACAATGAGAATTAATTTTAAAAGGGCTAAAACTGGTGATTTTAGAGAAAAAAAGACAAGGGGGAGGGGACAAAAAAAATGTAAAAATACTGAGAGGAAGCTGGGGGGGGCTGGGTTTTAGTGGGGGGGGGGGGTTTTGGGAGGGGAAACGGGTTTTTTAGGGGTGGTTTGATAAGGGGTTCCTTTATGGGCCAGTAGACCCTGCAGTGTTCCCCCCTTCTTATATTCTTTGATAGGGTGGACAGGGACAGATTATTAGAGAGGGGAAAAAAAGGGAAAACAAGGCACCAAGAAAAGGAAAAACAGATGAGCAAAATATGTTAGGGGAAGGTTTTTAGCTTTAGGAAGCAGAAGGCCCCCACGTGGAGGGTAGATGAGGGGAAACCTATACAGCTTTGGAAAAAGGGAGTATGGTTTGAAGAAGAGGGAACCCAGTAGCAGCGGAGAGGAGGGGGCCGGAGCCGAGATACCCCCAACCACTCTCTAGTTGAAGTGGTCGGGGATTGAATTTGGAGGTGATAGGGGCCCTTTTCAAGGAACCTGAAAACCGGGGATGGTGAAGGAGAAAATTTACCCCAACAACCCCACCAGGGAGTGTTCACATTTCACAAATCATTCCCCTTTGAAATTTTTTTTTTCCCCTGTCACATTCTCTTGTTACCCCACATCGTCCCTTCTCCCTTTTTACCCCCAAGTCACATTACTCTCGTTACCCCCCATACGTCACTTCCTTTTTATCCCAAAATTTAAATTTCACCCTTGTTTTCCCATAGTCACATTACTTCCCTTTTAT